>APFE030489786.1:38741-131666 GCA_000404065.3 Pinus taeda
TCATTGATAAATGAATACTAACATATTAACTACCTAAAAACTATTAGACAAAAAAACATTAAAAAAAATTATAATGATTGAAACATCATCAATTAATTTAAGTTTATATATTATTGAGTACTTTTCCACTTGAAGCTTCCTTATATGTCTGAGAAGTACAAGCACATATATGCCCGGTTTTTGTTGTTGCCTTGCAATCTTGCAATCTTTCTATTATAGTGTCCAAAAAGACTTTCTTTCTTTTCCTAATTGTTTACCATTTGTGTTTGTTGTATTCCTATAAGGTATGTTGGGAAGTTCTGAACTATTCATGGCAAAACAACTTAAAGGCAAAAAATTCAACCAAAAACACATTATTTATATGTAATCTCTCTATTAGCAATGATATTGGAAGTAGAAACAGGACATAGGAGGGGCCATATACTTGAATTAACATGAGCTTGATCCAAAATCAATCCCTTGCTGGTAATTCTGATCAAACTGGAACTTCAAACCATATTAACTATTGACATGTTTCCTCAAATGACAAAGACCTTAATAATATTTATATTAAACTAAATTACGACTAAGTTAGATCTATCTTAACTCTAGATCTACCACGAGCTCATACTCATCAAATCTCTTTTGACTTTAACATAGGTTTCCATCTCAAGAGATTTGATGACTCACTGCTTCATACATCAAGAGTTAAGAGTTTGGGGGCCCATATTCAAAATATTCGATGTTATAGTGGAGAGCCTAAGAGAATTTAAGTTTCATCTAATTTGTTGTTATTGATTTCTGTTTTCTAATCCAATTATATCTATGAAATGGTTTATGATTATTTAATCTTTTGAAATATAATAATAATATATATATATTATATATATATATAATATATATAAATATATAATATATATATATATATTATGTTTGAATGTTCATGCTTTTTAATTCTTGGCTTGGAGCATCAACAAGAAAAATAGAAATGATGAAAAAATTGCACTAAGTTAAATGAGAGGTTAATGGGTGTTTCCTGGTAATGTTGATCTATGTTGATCTATTAAATGATTGTGTAGATTATTCCTTAAATTTTGCTAATTTTCCTTGTGCTCTGTCATGTGGGTCTTTTTCATCACACATTGGTTTTTTCCATATTGCACCCATCTGTGTTTCCCTTCATTACTCTAGCTTTGCTTGTATACTAATCAACCCATTGTCTTAACTTTCTATGGCACAACCTTATACAATATAATATAGGTTTCAAACTTAGTCCAATTCTAGGCTCCCTATGAACATCAAGTAAGAGATCCCAATTGGCCTATTTGGTATGGAATGTTTTTGACTATATTAAATAGTTCATTTTATATGTCTATAGGATAAAAATACACTTCTATATGAGGTATTACAATTTGGTCTAACCATCATATACAACACAGTACATTTATTCTTAATTCTTTGTGTTGTTCAGGATATCCTCTAACTAGGTAATTACACCCTAGGGTGTGCTAAATTGTATTCTATTATGTCTAACATGGTGTATAGATCCATGGACATCTAACCTTTTACTCACCAATTCAAGGTCCCAACACCATATATCTAACACACTAGGTTAACCTGAAGGTATCCTTTCCTATAATTTGGAGGGATTCGTGGATAAACAACGTATTTACATACCCCTTGACATGGATAGGGTTACCCTAATTAGCTTTTATGTTTAACCAAATCTTTTTGCATGACTTTGTACACCTTCCAACCGCCGCGTAGTTCATTAATTCAAGGTCAGTTTTGGAGAAAGTTTGTACAATGCCTAGAGCCCTCTACATTATCCCTGGCATACAAATATTCCTACCCATGTGACTACTCGTACTCGACACATGTCAGTTCTCAGAAGTTGAATGTTGTGGGCTTGGTTGGTTCACAAGTTTCTACCCATCATCAACAGTGGAGTTTTCTTTGGTTTAAACCCTAACTTATCGAATCAATTCTCCTATCCTCATCCATTCTGTTATCCCACCGCAAGTGACACCATATCTTCCTGGTGAGAGGTGGCTTCCTTGGCACTCACCACTATTTCATTCCTTTTCCATTTTTCTGTAGGTATATGTATTTATTTTTTCATCATGGAACTAAGAGCGTCACAATCTGAGTTTTGTATGTATATTTGCAGAGGAAACTTCGTAGAAAAATAGTGTACACTTTATGGAATTCAATAACATGTAACCCTAACTCCAAAATCCACCTTCTCAGTTCCATTCTCATTCCCCTTTCCCATGGATTTTCCACCTATGTTTAGCCTGGTTATCTCGCTTGATACCATGGCACAACCTTCTCAGGAGGATCGCTGCTCAGCCATGGTTCTACTTGGGGCAACAAGATCGATTCCACCACCAACAAGTAAATTTGTTGTGAAGCATTCATTAGTATTTTGGATTAATTATTAGTTTACCAGCAGTGGTTTTCTACGTTAAAAATAATAAAACTCATTTCCCTTTAATATAGATCGCTAACTCAATTAAGGTTTGACTATAATTTTCTATTTAACTGTACACCTTACGCTAGGTTTCCCAACAGAGCATACTATTGCAAGCTGCAAGCTGAAGGGTTTCTAGTACACCCCTCTTTGTTCTTCTGACCACACCACTAGTATTCTGCCAATTTTTTCCATTTACAATCATGATGTGAGTTAAAGGTATAAACTATAGTGATTCTTCCACAATAAAATGAGGTAATCTAGTTGTGCTTTTATTTTTATTTTTAATTACATGATTTGATTTCAACCTTGATTTCTCCTCACTATTATGTGGGATTTCAAACCCATGTCCATATACTAGGGTTATAATGTTAATATATCTAATGTATTCCCTCACCTTGCGAGGTTATGAATTTCTCTTTGGATAGAATCCTATATGAGGTTTTAAATGCATTCACATATCATGACTGATTAACATCCTAATGGTTGCTCTCTGGCATTCCTACCAGTGATCAAGGAGACTTAATTTCCTTATAATATGGGATTTACTATAAATTAATATTTTATTCTTAATAGTATTTTCCCCTAATATTTTTACTATTTATAGGAAAAATAATATTAATTTATATTAATAATAAAATAAATATTTAACTAAAAGTTTTTTAACAATATTGGACGTTGGTCAAATCTAACCGTTATTTGGTAAAATATAGTGGTTGGAATGCTTTGTTGTCCCTATTTAACTTGTTCGCTCATATTGGATCTTCAACTTTGAGGATGAACCACACTAGTTGGTTAGAAAAGGGTGGACTAATAATTCTTTATGTGATTTTTCTGAAATTATTCTGACAATCAAGTAATTTATTATTATCTCTTATATTGTTTATTATACTTTGTCTAATATTTTTCTTAAGTATTCTCGTTGCCTAATCTTTTGGGTTCAATTTGTCAAGAAAGTAATTTCCCAATTTCCCTCTCTATTCCTATGTATAATTGATTCCTAGATGGCTACACAGAAAACTTTAATCCTTGCTTATGGTATAGCAAGTCAGTTCCTTCCTGCTTAGATACCATACCATTTGTTGCCTACCATGGAAACTTGGGTTTTAATAGGGGGCCTAAAGCACCAATATAGTATATAGCTTGGTGGTTTAAGCCATTTTCATAATGTAGAATTTGAATACTACCACCTTTCTTTTCCTAGGGATGAATGGATTCATCTCACCACTGATTTATACTGATGAATTCCAATTTTCAACTTCTTATATATATTTTAGATTAAATTCATATCTAATAAGGCAACCGTCACTATGTCCTAATTCATTTATGTTGTGGTTGCTACTTTCCTGTTGCATTTGCTTTCTTAATAATGAGTAGTTTATGAATATGTAATTTATTTTGTTTTCTCTTAATGAATGAAATTAGATACTTCAAGTTTGCATAGTTCTTACACCCCTCTAAACTTTGTATACATTGTCATTGTGTTCCTTCTCTTTTCTATATCTGTGTGAGTGTGCCCTCACAAATGCATTGAACAATGTTCTAGGGAATTTTCTGTAATTTCTAAATTGGACCAGATGGAATTTAATTAAAAAAAAGTTAAGGGCACTTCTTGTGTGCAATAGTCATTATAAACATAGAAACATATTTAACTCTACCCATCTACCATGTCATTGTGATTTGTCTAGCTTCACTGGCTTCATTGTAATATCCCTTAGTTGCTCTAACCATTTTGGTTAGAGTGAGTTGGGTTAGAAATAATGGCAGAAAAGTAAAAAAGAATATTGAACTAATTATGTAAATGGTTATTTATTAATAAATAAATATGTCAGATGTATATACATAGGAATGACACAAAGATAAAATATCATTGCTAAATGAGATTTGATAATTATTTCATGATAAGAATTCTAGAGGGAATTCTAGATAATCTTAGTGGATGGAATTTTCAGTTAAGTTGCTTATGAAAAATTATGTTAAGCTTGGATAAGAATAATGTGCAGCTCGAGAGAAAATCCACAGACTCAAGCTGCTAAAGGACACCTTATCGTGAAAGAAAGGTATTAAATACTTGTGGAATGGATCAATAATGTTGTTGATTTTGGGGAAAAAGAAAGGTATTAAATACATGTGGAAAAGATCAATAAGGTTGTTGATTCTAGGGGCAAGTATTGTCAACTCTGGGTGAACTGGAGGAAGCAAGTTCTAAGTTGGGTGGAGGTGTCTAATTTCCAATTGATTCCGTATCCACTAGTTTGGTTTGAGTAAATGTGTTATGTGATTGCATTCTATAGTGTTTATTTTTATATCACTTCATTAGTTACCACAAGAATATACACATGTGATTTTCTAAAAAAATGAACTATGCTAAGTAGATGTTGTATTCTTGTACTAGAAATGTTACAAAGTTATTTGGGAGAACATTAATCTCAAGGGTGTATGTAGGTATTCAGAAATTTGAAGTTGGTTCATGTTAGAATGTGGAGTTATATTATTATTGAATTCATGTATAATATGAGTGTGGAACTAACAACTGAAATTGAATTTATGGATTTTTTCAATGTGAAATTATTTCTAGTAGATTAATGATTATGAACACAAATGTGATAGGAATCAAGTGATAAATTAGCATGCTAAGTGTGGTTCTTATAATTATTAAAGTCCCCTCTCTGTTTATATTGGAAATTAAATATATATTTTTAGATGGAAGTGTCCTCTGATGGGAGCCTATTCAATTGAACTGCGCCACTACTAGTTACCTAATCGATCTTACCAACAATTAAGAATTTTGGAGCTAAGTATTGAGTAACACTTTTTTCGGAATTTGGTAACAAGTTGTGGTGGCTATGGAAAATTTAGGAACATTTGTATACCTATCACTTGTATATATTCCCATTTGTTCAAAGAAGATTATCTAAGTTAAACAAATAACATTAACAACATAAATTTGTCCCAATGTTTAAGTGAAAAAGGTAAATTTAGTTTTGTTAGTAAGACGATAACAACCATATAAAAAATTAAGCAGATATGCCACTACCAATGTGCTACTGTAAGAAAACCTTTCACCATAACCATTAACAGAAATATGTGGATGCCATTTTACAAATATGTAGATGCCATCTTTCATTTTATAAATAGGTAGTTAAATCAATGCATGCACGTAAAAATAATGTTAAGTGATACCAGGAACCCTAAATCATATAGGAAAATAAATTGATAGAAACAAATCTTTGTGTTATGTTGTTTGTATATACCAAAGGATAGAACTATAACACCAAAGAAGTAGTATAATTCTTTGGGAAAATATTAAGTGTTAGATATAGTTAGTAGCTACAGGTGCAGAGGTCAATATAATAGTTACAGCATGGAGGAATATTGAATTCTTGCATAAACACAGTTTATAAATATCACTCTTCTGAAGGAAAAATACAGCTAGTAATTATAATTGAGATAGTGGGTAATGAAATCTATTGGAATTTAATTCCAACTGCAACCAATTAATGCTGAACAGAAATCTAATTTCAGAAGTTATTTCAAATTTTCTTAAGCAGCAAAGTCTCCACTGATATTTTTCACATTAAATGCGCATTAAATTCGAAATTGAATTCCCCTGCAGACTGTCGACTTATCTCCATTGAAGAAAGTCATCACCGCCTTCTATAATAAATACACAGATAAACATCAGTAGATATTTTGATTAGTTTATTATTTAAACTCGGATATTTATTTTCTTATAAATACAACAAACAACAGTTCTGTTTTTAGGTAAAAGAGAGAAAAAGAACACTAGTTCTGTTTTCTGTGTGAGTGCAAGAGATTTCGAAAGAAGTTCTATTTTTGTACTCTGAGAGAAAGAGAGAAGGTTAGAAGACTGAATAGAGTTTCTTCTGTAAATGCACAGCATTGTTGAACCTGCAATTTTCAGAGATAGTGAAAATTGATTTCTAGAACTGAAGTGTTCCTGTGTAATCCCTGTGTCACGAGGAAGATGAATTTGTATCAGTTTTTGTTTACTGTTTATGAATACAAGTTTACTGTTTACAAGTTTATTGTTTTGCTTGTTTTCTGTTGTTGTTACACCAAGCGTCAATTGTCTCACTGTAATTCTAAAGGTGACTTAACACCAACTATTTTAGTTGTTGTTACACCAAGTGTCAAAAGCACGTTGTTATTACTCTGAAGTTTATAAGTGACTTGACGCCCATTGTTTTAGTTGCTGAGCATCAATTGTCTTATGTCAAAGTCAAAAAGTGACTTGTCGTCAAAAACGCGTTGTTGTTACACCGAGTGACTTGACGTAAAAAATCGCGTTGCTGCAACACCACGATCAGCGTTGCTGCAACACCAAACTGTGTTGCTGCAACACAATTTCCAATAAGCAATTTTCTATTTTTTTTTGTGTTAAAACAGAGTGTTATTCCGCGTTGCTGCAACACCAAATCCTGTTGCTGCAACACCATTTCTAGAAAATGAAATTTTCAGTTTTCTGTGCAGAAACAGAGTAGAAACAGAGAATTTTTTTGTTGTCTGTTTGTTATGGAATTTAGGAGAAAATTCCAACATGGTACTAGAGCTAGTCTAGGCACTGAGTGAGTCAAAAACAGAGTTTGTTTTTCACTGTAGGAGCTGTAAGAAGCTTATTGAGCATATTTTTTCCAGCAGAGAAAGTTTTTGCTTCTTTTTAATTTTACAGTTAGTATCTCTTCTTTACCTATACAGAGTTAAGATGGCAGATGCTGGAACAAGTTTGACAAATTCCCAACTTCCACAGTTTAATGGGAAAAATCAAATTTATTGGTCCATAACAATGAAAGCATTTTTTGCTTCTCAAGGAATATGGGAGCTGGTTGAAACTGGCTATGCTGAACCTGCAGATGCAACAACGTTGGCTTCTTTGACAGTAGCAGAGAGAGACCAGTTGAAGAGTGACAGGAAGAAGGATGCCAAAGCCCTATTTTTTCTCTTTCAATCAGTACATGAAAGTATCTCTCCACGGATTGCAGCAACAACAAAATCCAAAGTGGCATGGGATATTCTCAAAACTACCTATCAAGGCATGGATAAGGTGAAGACTATAAAGTTGCAGATGTTGAGGAGAGACTTTGAAACACTCAGCATGAAGGAATATGATACAATAGATTCATTCTTCACTCAGGTTATTGGGCTGATAACCGAGATAAGATCTCATGGTGAAATTCTTTAAGAAAGAAGGATCGTAGAGAAGATCTTGAGATGTTTACCCTCAAGGTTTGAAGCTGTTGTGGTAGCAATAGAAGAAACAAAGGGTCTCTCACAGTTCACGGTAGATGAACTGAGTGCTTCTCTTATGTCTCATGAACACAGACTGAGTAGAGGAACAGATTCCTGTTTTGAGCAAGCATTCAAGACTCGGATGTCTTTCAGCCAAAGAAAAGGTCGAGGAAGAGAAAATAACAGAGGTCGTGGAAGAAGCCAAAACAAAGGGAGATATTATCCTGCAAGCACAAGCAGAAGGAGCTGCAATCAGAAAAAATATGAAGGTTCAAGCAAACAACAAGATCATGGGCAAAGGTATGACAAATCCCAAGTCCAATGTCATTATTATAAGAAATATGGGCACTATGCCAACGAATGTAGGAAAAAGCAAAATGACATGAATAGTAGGCAGAATGCTAATTTTGCAAATGAAGAAAATAAGAATCCAAAGAATGTGCTATTAACATGTAACATTGCACAAGACAAACAAGAAGATTTTTGGTTCTTAGACTCAGGTTGTAGTAATCACATGACTGGAAATATTGCAATGTTTGCCAATCTCGATGAAAATGTGAAATATGAGGTAACAACAGGAACTGATAGTAAGATATCTGTCAAGGGTAAGGGAAGATTCAATATCTGGGCAAGAAATGGAGAACAGATGATTGTTCCAGAGGTATACTATGTACCTGGTCTAAAATGCAATCTTTTGAGCATTAGACAGCTCATTGACAAAAGTTACAACGTGTTCTTCAAAGATGATATGTGTACAATTAGAGATATACCTCCAAGTAAGAAGATCATTTCACAGGTGCAGATGACCAGCAATAGAATGTTTCCTCTCAAACTCAGGGCAGATTTGAAGGAAGGAAGAACTATTGCAGCTGTAACTCAAGAAGTCTTTCAGGAACAAGAGAAATATGAGACTTGGTTGTGGCACTTGAGATTTGGACATCTCAATTTCGGAGGCCTGAATTTGTTGCACAAAAAGGGAATGGTAAAAGGATTTCCATTGATTGAGAAACCGAATAGCCTTTGTGAAGGCTACATCTTGGGCAAGCAACACAAAGAAAGCTTTCCAGTAGGAAAGAGTATAAGGGAAAAATCACCCTTGGAAATTTTTCACTTTGATGTGTGTGGACCGATGCAAATGCCATCATTTGCTGGAAATAGATATGTTTTAACTTTCATTGATGATTACACCAGAAAGACATGGGTGTATATGCTGAAACAGAAGAGTGAAGCGTTTGAGAAATTCCGCCACTTCAAAACTCTTGTTGAGAAGCAGTGTGGGCATTATATTAAAGTGCTCAGAACAGATAGAGGAGGAGAATACATCTCCCAAGACTTTCTGCGTTTTTGCAGAGAAAATGGCATACAAAAGCAGTTCACCGCAAGGTATACACTTCAGCAAAACGGTGCTGCCGAAAGAAATAATAGGACCATTCTTGACATGGTTAGAAGTATGCTGAAGGCAAAACATTTGCCTCATGAGTATTGGGAACAAGTTGTCACTTGTGTAGTTTACATCTTGAATTGATGCCCAACTAAAGTTGTCATGAATAAAATACCATAAGAAGCATGGAGTGGTCAAAAGCAAATTGTCACTCACATGAGAGTATTCGGTTGTGTAGCTTATGCACATGTACCAGATCAGCTAAGGAGAAAGCTTGACAGTAAGCGAGAGAAGTGTGTATTTTTTGGCTATTGTGATGAGTCAAAAGCATACAAACTCTATAATCCATCCACTAATAAATTGATAGTAAGCAGAGATGTGCAGTTCATTGAAGATGAAGCTTGGGATGGAAGCTTAGAAAAAACAGTGAATGTGAAGACAATTGTGTCTCATGAAGAAGAACAGGAAGGGACAGTAGCAAATAATCTTTCCTTTGTGGTTCCTCCTCCACCACAACAAGCTCAACAAACCACACCACAAGCTGGAATTCGAACAGCCTTAAGAAGTCAAGGAAGTGCTTCTTCAAGCACACCACAGGGATCATAAATACCCTCAAGTTCAGATGGAACTCCAAGCACACCAAGAAGACCAAGATTCAAAAATCTGAATGATATTTATGAAAAAGGAGAGGTAAGTACCAATACCGGTCTGAATTCATTATTCGCTTTGTATTGTCATATTGATGACCCAATTCATTTTGAAGATGCTGTAAATGAAAATAAACGGATTGAAGCAATGAATGAAGAAATTGGTGCAATTGAAAAGAGTAAAACATAGGAGTTAGTGGACCTCCCTGAAGGCAAAGATGCCATTGGAGTTAAGTGGGTCTATAAGACCAAAAGCAATGCTGAAGGCAAGATTGACAGGCACAAAGAAAGACTTGTTGTAAAAGGCTACAAGCAGCAACAAATCAAAGACTATGATGAAACCTTTGCATCAGTAGCAAGGATGGAAATGGTCAGAATAATGTTGTCTATTGCAACACAACACAAATGGAAGATTTATGAGATGGATGTTAAATCTGCATTCCTGAATGGAGTGTTAAAAGAAGAGGTTTATGTTGAACAACCTCCAGGTTATGAAGTTGATGGCAAAGAGCATAAAGTTTGCAAACTGAAGAAGGCTCTTTATGGGCTGAGGCAAGCCCCAAGAGCAAGTCACAACAGAATAGATGCTTATCTGATTGAGAATGGGTTTGATAAGTGTGATGGTGAACCCACACTCTACATAAAGGAGAACGACGGTAAGATTATTATTGTTGTTTTATATGTAGATGATCTCATTTTTACTAGCAATTATGCTTCACTCATTGCTGATTTTAAAGCAGTCATGAAAAGTGAATTTGAAATGACTGACTTAAGCTTCTTAAGATATTTTCTTGGAATTGAAGTAGACCAAAGTGAAGATGGTGTTTTCATTTCTCAAGATAAATATGTAGAAGTAGTGTTGAAGAGATTTAACATCCAGAACAGAAAGGCTACTGCGACTCCAACTGTAGTGGGGTTGAAATTGACCAAAGAAGACATCAACAAGGATTTTAATCTAAAATTGTATAAGAGCATAGTTGGGAGCCTTATGTACTTGACTAGAACTAGGCCAGACATTATGCACGCTGTGAGTTTAATCTCCAGATTTATGGGAAGACTGAAAGAGAGTCATTGGCAGGTAGCCAAGAGGATTCTAAGGTATGTGAATGGAACAAAGGGGTTTGGTATTTTATACTCCTCTTTTGATAGTTTCATGTTGACAGGTTACACAGACAGTGATTGGGCTGGAAGTGCTGATGATAGGAAAAACACATCATGATATGTGTTTCATATGGGATCGAGAGCCATCTCATGGGCTTCCAAGAAGCAACTAGTTGTGTCTTTGTCAACAGTAGAGGCAGAGTATGTGGCAGCAACAGCAGCAGCATGCCAAGTAATGTTGCTGAGAAGAGTTCTTAGAGATTTGTGTCATGAACAAGAAAATGGCACAACCATTTACTGTGAAAATAGCTCAGCAATAGCATTGTCTAAAAATTTTGATTTTCATAAAAGAACAAAGCACATAGATACCAAATTTCACTTCATACGTGAATTGGTTAACAATGGTGAGATTGTTTTGCAACACTGCAGAACAGACGATCATCTTGCTGATATCTTGACAAAACCATTAGCAAAGAAAAGTTTTGATCATTTCAGGAAATGCGTGGGTATGGAGCAGTTGAAATTAAGGGGGAGTGTTGGAATTTAATTCCAACTGCAACCAATTAATGCTGAATAGAAATCTGATTTCAGCAGTTATTTCAAATTGTCTGAAGCAGCAAAGTCTCCACTGATATTTTGCACATTAAATGCGCATTAAATTCGGAATTGAATTCCCCTGCAGACTGTCGACTTATCTCCACTGAAGAAAGTCATCACCGCCTTCTGTAATAAATACACATATAAACATCAGTAGATATTTTGATTAGTTTATTGTTTAAACTCAGATATTTATTTTCTTATAAATACAACGAACAATAGTTATGTTTTTAGGTAAAAGAGAGAAAAGGAACAACAGTTCTGTTTTCTGTGTGAGTGCAAGAGATTTTGAACAGCAGTTCTGTTTTTGTACTCTGAAAGAAAGAGAGAAGGTTAGAAGACTGAATATAGTCTCTTCTGTAAATGCACAACAGTGTTGAACCTGCAATTTTTAGAGAGAGTGAAAATTGATTTCTGGAACTGAAGTGTTCCTATGTAATCCCTCTGTCACGAGGAAGAAAAATTTGTATCAGTTTTTGTTTACTGTTTATGAATACGAGTTTACTATTTACAAGTTTTACCGTTTTGCTTGTTTTCTGTTGCTGTTACACCAAGCATCAATTGTCTCACTGTAAGTCTAAAGGTGACTTGACGCCAACTATTTTAGTTGTTGTTACACCAAGTGTCAAAAGCACGTTGTTATTACTCTGTAAGTTTATAAGTGACTTGACGCCAATTGTTTTAGATGCTGAGCGTCAATTGTCTTATGTCAAAGTCAAAAAGTGACTTGTCCTAAAAAACGCGTTGCCGTTACACCGAGTGACTTGACGTCAAAAATCGCGTTGCTGCAACACCACGATCAGCGTTGCTGCAACACCAAACTGTGTTGCTGCAACGCAGTTTCCAGTAAGTAGTTTTCTGTTTTTTTCTGTGCTAAAACAGAGTGTTATTCCGGGTTGCTGCAACACCGAATCCTGTTGCTGTAACACCATTTCTAGAAAACGAAATTTTCAGTTTTCTGTGCAGAAACACAGTAAAAATAGAGCATTTTTTTGTTGTCTGTTTGTTATGGAATTTAGCACAAAATTCCAACAAAATCTAGTGAAAATTTAATTACATAAAAGAAAAAAGAAAAAATAAATAATTAGTACAACATTTGGAGGTAAAATACCCCTAAGCTTGTTGCATAGTAGAAGTTGAGTTAACTGTTTTATAACAAACAAAGAGAAAAATAATCATAAATCCATAATGGTTGGAGGGGTTTAACACCAGACTGTGAACGCCACATGAACTGATACGGTTAGATCCAAAGTAGGACAATATCCTTTATGAGGAAAGGAATTGGCATAAATGTAACAAATAGCCTAGAGGAAAAGAATAGTGATTGGAAAACAGATTGACAATTGTAGGACCCAATCAATTCTCGAAATTTTTCCCTGCGTAAGCTAGGGTGATATTTTTTATACAAACAACAATAAACATACCAAACATAGGTGTTGAATTTAGTATAAAGAAGTCAACTTGTAAGCTATTAAAACGAACAGGTATAACATATGAGGTAGTACTCTAAAAATTCCGAGGGGGATTTTGTTACATAGCAGGGGCTCGGTGCCATCATTCGGAAAAAGCCTCGGAAGATTTACTAGTAGTAATCAAGGTGTCAAAAACATTAACAGTAGTAAACAAAATTGTAGGGCATTAGACTAAAATATCGCAGTAATATGTATAGTGAACAAAGGAAGAAGTTACCTAGCACAAAGTAGCAAAATTAGCATGAATCCGCCCTCCTCTAGCTCTATAGGAAATAGTTTCCTTCTGCATTGGAAAACAGAGTGAACAGTGATCTCATTTTAGTGACTAGTGAGATGAGAAGCGCAAGTTATACACATATAACCCCCATTGTAACGCTAATAAATATCTTCATACATAGATAAAAACAAGAAGGAAAACATTAAGTAATTAGCTTTACCGTGAAAAGCGGGGCTATAGAATAGCCTCGTAGAATTATGTGGTCCAGATTTGTGAGCAAAGCTACATAAATAAAATGTATGTTACCCTTACACTAATTGAGATGTGATACTAAAATGGGAAGGGAAAGGGAGGAAATTTGTTACGTGGCGTTGTCAACAATGAGGTAGATAAGATCATGCGACTTACACAAGCCCCAGACTGAAACCCTTAATGTAGACAAACCCTTTTTTCCATCATAGTCCCAATAGCTAAAGTAGAATGAACTCTGAAGCATAGTAGATGACCTGATCGTCATGCTGGAGGAGTAATATGAGTGAGGTTCTTTCCACTCATGGGTTGCACATGCTTCACCTCAAATTGTGGTAGAAGCTAGGACAATAAAAAAACTCACTATCGGAACTAAATTCAATGTGACAACCTGGTTACTATCTTTAATTAGGACCATTTCAATTGGAGTTCTGAATATGAATGGAAAAAAATTAGTAATCCATAGTGTGGAAATTACTTAGGTGGTTTTGTGCTTCTCTATCTCTTGATAACTATCCAGTTGTTATCATAGTTTGGTGCAAGCTTACCAGGCGACACACACAATATTGGTAGACAAAATGCTGGTTGTAGGGGCGGGAGAGAATTCAGTCTTACCCAAGACATTTCTTTTCGTATATGCTGAAGTAACGAAATCGGAATTCACGTAGTGGTCATATTATGAGAATAAACCCCAAAGATAGCAGGTACACACAAAGAGCGCCATTTCAAAATCCTGGTCTTATTTTTCCAATAGATAATGAGAAGCATGAATGGAATATAAATGAAACAAGTTCTCGTGAGGAACACTATTATATTTTGGCAAAACCAGAAAATGACTATATGCGACCGCAAGTACATAGAATTAGGAATATAGAGATCTAGAAAAAAACCACCTACATTATGGGAATCAAAATGAACCATTTACATAGACATGAGAGAGAGAATGAGGGTGGCATGGTGGTAAGGCATGCAGGAAGCCATGTTCCGTAATTTCACCTCAAAGATGACGCGTCGAAGGAGTAGAAGCCAAATGTGAGAAAGGGGGACATGTCAAGGTTTAGGGTTTCAAACACTAATTCCTCACCATCAATCGAAGAAGGTTCATCCCGATCATTGATGAGCATGGTATGTTTTCATGATGGTGGCCATGTGAGCTAAGAAGGTAGACCATGTGATTTGTAATACGTCGAAGGAAAATGTTAGGCATTCTGATCAAGATGCTACAGGTGAGTTGTTTCAACTATTTGTTGCCTTGGAAAGTGAGATAATAACACATATGAGTTATGAAGATAACTTTCCAACTCTTTTTCCATACCATGGAGCACTTGGGAATTTACCATAACACCAAAATAAGGGTCAGCATGGGGTCTTTTGGTAAGAAAAATATAATACAATATAATTGAAATTCGTCGATAACTAGAATAAGGTTAAAGGGAAGTGATATACTTACTAAAGTAAGCATGATCTATGGGATAGATAAATTACTGGAGATTATGAACCTTATAACGAACAGGAATAAGGTTAAAGGGAAGTGATATACGTACTAAAGTAAGCATGATCTATGGGATAGATATATTATTGTAGATTATGAACCTTATAATAGAACATGATCTATGGGATAGATATATTACTGTAGATTATGAACCTTATAATAGAACATGATACACATGGAATAATTGCAGTATTGATATATTTATTCATAACCTTCTTTTTCTGAAACTTAAAGTGTACTTAAAAGTATGTTACTCCTATAACACATATGGTGTTAAGGAAGGGTGCATTTGAAGATACATAGGTATGCCACAAAGGTATCTTCAATGAATTTATAGTAGCCCAGTCTAGAATTTGATGAGACTTTATTTGAGTTTATTAGGAAAACCATGTAAGTGATATCATTGAATAAATAATGATATACTTCCATATTTATTCCTTGAAGTAAGTAAAAAAAAAAAAGAGATCCCAACTAATGAGAAATCAAGGTACATGACATTCATGATCTAACCTTAGAATTTTTCATACTATTAATACTTGATGAATTATGACAAAGAACACAGTTGAATGAGATTTTAATGATTTATTTCTCTGTCTAAGATAATTCTTTATTCCTCTAATGGATATAAAATATTCTCCATGATTCCAACTAATGATGCCCTTTATTAAGCCTAGAAATTTCCTTCCTTAGTTCTTTTATGTATATTAAAATTTATAATATGCAATCCTCTCCATTTTTAGTTGTTGTTTTTATCTCTATATATAAATTGATATAAGTTATAAGAGTTAGTCATATATGTTCTTTCAGATAGTATATTTGTGTAGCAATAACTTCTATTGTTACAATCTATTTATGTACGTTGGAGTATCTTAATTGTGACTTCATAGAAGGTTTACTATTCTTCTTACTTTTTATTTATTTGAGATGGAATAGAAGAACATCCTTCTTCTATACTTATCAAAATATTAAACTAATTAAATTTATTCACTAGACTACTACTTGGTTCATTGTATGAATTAAAGCATTGCTACTTATATCCTTTAAACTTTACCGAGTGTAATATTCTGTACATAGTCAAAGCCAATCTCACTAAGTGTCTATTTTTAGTGGCTCATAATTTTCATGTCTTATAGGTTTACTGCTTTTGATTCTTTACCATATTAATTATTATTGTTACTTACGCCTTCCAGTCCTACCATAGTTAACACAAATCAAGATTTTTATAATTCCATTTCCAATATGCCCATTTTACAATATCTTCTCCACACTCCTCTAGCTAATTATACTTATACAAGTTTTGTCCCCTTACTACATTGTTGATGTGTTCCCTATCTGGTAACTATGTTGTGGAAAGAGGATTCATTCCATATATATGTGTGTGCGTGTGTGTTCTGGAAAGTGGATTCATTCCACATATATATATGTGTCTGTGTGTATTATAATATACTCAACTACTTACTTTCCACCCTTATTTCTTTATTAATCCTTAATATTCTCATCCCCTTTCTAAAGTGTGGAATTAGTACAATTCCTAATTAAATAGGTAGGGATTTAATATTCCCTATGAAGTCTTTAACATCTACATGCATGAAATCCCATATAAACATAGAATTCACTCTTTCCCCAGTTCCTTAAATTTACATTATGCATTTTCCTTAATATCCACATATCTACGTTCAAATCGAAATGATATTCCTAGGAATTAAATTTGATTACTAGAACAATATGCATAGAAAATAGTTCTTAAAACCACACACATCATGCTTAATTCCATCATTCATACTTGCTAGAATAAGTTTAACATCAATACATGTCAGAATTAATTGAAGAATCAAGATGCATCAAAAATAATATTAGAATTGTTCATAGAAAGAATTATGTACCCATTTGCTAACTAGAAATCACTATAAAAAATAGTACTCAATGAGGACACTCAAAAGCCAGCCATGAAATGTGCCTCAAGTTCCCCATGAGTTGATAACTCTTGCCAAGCAATCAACTCCCCTATTGATTCCTACAACCCTTATTTAATACCTTCTTTCTTTCATGATAAAGTTTCCTCTAGCTTTTTTATCCACTTTCATTAGATTTTCCATAAAAGCCTACATTTATCTTTTAGGAAGCTTTTATGCTTAACCAAGGTTAGCATCTTTGTAAGAAACCGAATGTATTTTTCTCTCCCATCCGTTAACCTTATCTAGAATTTCATCTAGAATTCTTATCATGAGAGAATTATGCAATGTCATTTACCAATAAGATTTTTATTTGGCAAGAGTCTCATTTCTATGTGTCTCATTTCGTAGCACATACATCCCATTTATTTACTTATTAATAAAAATGCATTTACTTATTTGCAATTTTTTCATGGCTTTTAGGTCATTCTATCCAATGTACCTCAATATTACCAAAACAATATTATAACAATGGAGAGATATTACATATTAATTTCAGATTTCTGTTTCATGAACTTTAATTTTCCTCATGAATATTTCTCAAAAAATATAAAGAGACATGAATTATGCACATGCATGCCACTCAGACAGAAAAAGCTTGTTGTTTCTATGTTTTCTAGTTAAAAATAGGATAGCAGGTGCATGCCACTTAGACAAAAAGCCTGCTGTTTCTATGTTTTCTTGTTAAAAATAGGATAAAATAAAACATGCTATCTTTTCATAAAATAGCTAAATTGTAAAAAAAAACCTAAATTACCTTGTAAAAGCTTCTTTTGTAAGAGGAAAAATTATCTATATGAATAAAACAAAAAGGACTTGGCCGCTGAGTAGGTTAGAGAGTCGATGCCAGTGTTCTGAAAAAACGTTTTCTCTCATGTAAAAACCTAAATGTTATCTTGTGAATGGAATTGTTAAATCAGTGTAAAAAGTTTGAAATTTCAGTATAGTTGAAAGGGGCGCAACTATTTGTAAGTGATATATTATTAAAGTTGTGTATTAATATCGAGGAAGCGAATTCTCCGGCGATGGGATGAGAAGCATCCTCCAGCGATTGAACGAAGTAGCCAGTTTGAGATCTAACGCAATCGCCGGGAGCCCTCATGTACGATAACGAAGAGTTATCCAGCCGTCAATATAACCCGGCTTTCAGTAGACCAAGGACGTGCACTCATCCAGATTACGAAGAACAAGAATCTATAAAACCAGAATTCGATTACGACACGAGCTTCTAAGAGATGCTGGCTATGAAGTAGGCTTACCCCCGGATACGAACAAAAGGACGACTGGTTCGCCTAGAACAGGAGTGGGGTCTCCCAAAGGAGTAGAAAAACTCAGTGAAAAGTCTGCAGGTTTAGGCATGGTTGTATGCGCAGTTAGCTTTTTGTTTTTCCCTTTATAATTTTCATGGTGATGTGCATATAAATTATGATGTTGTTTGTATAATTACGCTGTGTGCGTATTAAACAGATCGTTGTAGGGTCCATATTATGATTCAACTGTGCTCTTTTCACGCGATTAAAAGACTGGGTATGGCCGTAAGAACATAATAGTTCAGCTGCATATAAATCGCTGGCCTTGTTTGCACGATTTGAATCGATTTGAAGCAGTCCTATGAATTCTTTATCAATTTATGACCTGAGCGTATAAATCGTTGGGTTGGTTTGTGGAGAATTCTTGTGTGTATTTAAATTGTTGTGCACATATTATATATTGCATGGAGAATTCTTTTGTTTTATAAAGTTGTTATACCCACATCTAATGTATTGCATACGTTATATAGTGGGGATTTGTTTATGGGTTTTCCATTTTATTGGCGGGCGCATGTCTTATCGCCAGTTAATTGTTTTACCCATCTCCTATATGGATATCAACCCCAAAGCTGCAGTTAAATTATGAGTTTGTTATTATGAATGTATGTGCGCAAATCATATATCGCCAGGGTCTTATATTACGAGTTAGATTATGAGGTTGGATTTATAACTGTTGTGGGTCTATATATATATGCAGTGCATCCGTGGTAGCAGGGCAGGTTCATCCATAGGTGTGCGACAAGGGACTTGATCCGAATCTGAATTGAAAAGGATTGTGAATTTTACAAAAGAATGAAATTGTTAATTTAATGACAGATGATCTCAGAGACCGGACAAGGTAGAGAGAAGCAGATATAGACAATATTTCAATCAAATTAGAGAGACTGTCATTAGAGCGAGCTGACAGTCCATCATTAGTGGTATCAGAGAGAGCAACTCAGATAGATTTGAATCTCAAGAGCAAGAGAAGGATGTCTTTCAGAATTGGAAGAGGATGAGGACGTGGTGGAAGAGGACGGCGTGTTGCAAACGCTGAAATAATGAAAAGCATAGAAGAGCTGCGAGCTAGATTAGATGTGTTCACCTCAGAGAGGAACATAGATGACGAAGATGTGAGTGAGCCCGAAGTTAAAGCTACGGAGGAGGAAGCTGTAGAGGCTACTCCTGAGATGAGGTTCTTTCAGTCAGTGTTGAAATCCACAGCCAGGCCATGGAACCAATTAGTGTCGATCTACCAAGGAGGACTGAATCCAGAAGAATTGATCGACTGGATTAATAGCATGGAGAAATTCTTTGATTATGAAGAAACAGAAGATGAGAAAAAGGTAAAATTTGTTGTCACCAAATTAAAAGGCCATGCAACGCTCTGGTGGGATGGAGTGCAGGCGGAAAGGAAGAGACTGGGTAAGCAGCCAATCAAGAATTGGAGCAGAATGGTCCCAAAGTTGAAAGGTAAGTTTTTGCCGAGTAATTATCAGCAAACATTGTTTAGACAAATGCAAAGTCTTAGGCAGAGAGCTTTAACAGTGAAGGAATATATAGAAGAGTTCTATAAGGTGAGCATAAGAGCTGGAGAAGCCCGAGATACAGATGAGAAAGTGGCTAGATATATGAATGGCCTCAGGATGGACATTCAAGATGAGATAAGCTTACTGTCTCCTAAAACAGTAAAGGAAACTTATCAGATAGCACTGAACAGAGGAAAAACTCATGAGGAAGCAGTCTGCCAGAGGGAGAGGGACTTTCAGAGGAAAAGAAAGTCAAGGTGGTAGTGGAAGATCTACAACACCTACAGAAGGAGCTAGCAGTAGCTCAACCCAGCATGCATCCACAGGAGGTGATGCAAGAGGCAGAGGGATTTTTTCTAGAGGAAGAGGAGGCAGAGGAGGAGGTAGAGAAATAAGATGTTACAGATGCAATAAGTTGAGACATAGAGCTTTTGAATGCCCAGAGAATGTAGAAGTAAAGAAGAGGAATGCAATTGTGGCTCCAGCTAAGGAAGAGGCACCATTCGCAGCAGTAACAGAAGAAGTGAATACACCAGAAAGAGGAGAGTATCTGGTACTTAATAAAGTTTTACTTAAGCCAGCAAAGGAGATGGCTGAACCGCCACAAAGGAAGGCTTTATTCAGGACAATGTGTAAAGTCCAAGGAAAATGTTACCAGATGATCATTGATAGTATAATTTGGTTTCTACAGAAGTAGTGGGGAAATTGAAGCTGAAGACAATGAAGCATCCAACACCTTATAAAGTGTCATGGTTGAAAAAGGGACATCAACTACTGGTAAGTGAATAGTGTGAAGTGGAATTTCAAGTGTGCAAGTACAAAGATAAAATTGTTTGTGATGTGATGCCTATGGACGTGTGTCACATATTGCTGGGAAGACCTTGGAAATATGACAGAGCAGCCATGCATGATGGGAAGAGAAACATCTATAAGTTTGGAAAGGATGGTGTCAATCATACATTGTTGCCTCTGCAAGAAGAAGATGGATCGGGACAGAAGACTGATCCAAAAACTCTGTTATTTGGAGGAAATGAATACTTGGAGCAGATAATGGATGTACAGTTGAGACGGGAAGAACTCAGAGTAGCTGAGTTGGAAGAGGAGGTTTCCATTGGTGAAGCAGAGGAGAAGATCATTGATGATCACTTGAGTTATTGGGTAAATTCAGATCAGTTGGATAGTGTGAATTCTTGTGTTTGTATAACTGACAATTGTGATGTGATTACAGGTGTTGAGAAGGATACGCAATCTTGTGAAGCTGTCACATGCATGGAAAAGAATCTTTCAGGAGAAAAGTACTTTAAAGAAGAAAGCAGTAATGCTTTTGTTGTTGCAGTACAAGATGAAGTTCATGTAAATGAAGAAGATGATCAGTTGGAAGAGCTGGTATCTGAACTGGCAAGTGAGACTGTTAAAACTTATAGTTTTCCAACTGACAAGTTGTGCATGAAGGCAAGTGATGAGATGGTAACAACAGGAATCTTGGCTTGTGAAAGTATAGAAGATTGCACAGAAAATTTCTCAAAAGAGATGACAAGTTTATGGCATGAGTTAAGTGTTCTAGAGAAGAAATTAGAAGTATAGGGGATAAATATTCATAATATAAAGACAAAGATGAATGAAAATAAATAGGTTCATTTTTATGAACCAGAATACAGAGGCATTCTCGAAGAAGGTGATGCTGAGGATAGGATATGTGATAATCTCAAGAATGATTGGAATCAGTATACTGAAAAACTGGCAATGGGAAGTAAGGCATTTAGGCCTTATGAATTTTATTTTAACAAGTGTTTTATGAATGCAGGTATTGGTACAGAACAGTTGACTGAGTTGAAGAGAGAAGAAGTTTTCTATTCTAGAGGACAAGAGGGTATGGATGATCGGGTGGCAGTCAGAACACAAACAAGCATAGAAGCAAGAAGTCAGCGGGTGACATTACAAATAGCTTGAAGAATTATTGGACAAAGAAATTGAGCTCATTAGAAGAATCATGTTGAAAGCATCTCAGTGGAAGACATCAGCAAGGAAGAGAAGCAGTGGAAGCAGCAGCAAGATGAAAACAGAGACAGATTATGAAAGTGCAGCTAGTGGAGCAAGACAGAATAAAATATGGAGACCTGGAGAAAAGCAACAAGCAACAACAAATGATAACTTGCAGAACAAAGTGTGGGACCTTGGAAGACAAGAACAAGGACTAAAACACATGATCAAGAGATCATGATCATTTTCAACCTTGGGAGTCTGATGCAGGTGCATGTCACTCAGACGGAAAAATCTTGTTGTTTCTATGTTTTCTAGTTAAAAATAGGATAGCATGTGCATGCCACTCAGACAAAAAGCCTGTTGTTTCTATGTTTTCTAGTTAAAAATAGGATAAAATAAAACATGCTATCTTTTCATAAAATAGCTAAACTGTAAAAAAAACCTAAATTACCTTGTAAAAGTTGCTTTAGTAAGAAGCAAAATTATCTATATGAATAAAACAAAAAAGGAATTGGCCGCATAGTAGGTTAGAGAGGCGATGCGAGTGTTCTGAAAAAACGATTCTCTATTGCAAAAACGTGAATGTTATCTTGTGAATGGAATTGTTAAATCGCTGTAAAAAGTTTGAAATTTCAGTATAGTTGACAGGGGCGCAACTATATGTAAGTGATATATTATTAAAGTTGTGTATTAATATCGAGGAAGCAAATTCTCCAGCGATGGGATGAGAAGCATGCTCCAGCGATTGAACAAAGTAGCTAGTTTGAGATCTAATGCAGGTTTAGGCATGGTTCTATGCGCAGTTAGCTTTTTCTTTTTCCCTTTATAATTTTCATGGTCATGTGCATATAAATTATGATGCTCGTTGCATAATTACGCTGTGTGTGTATTAAAGAGATCGCTCTAGGGTCCATATTATGATTGAACTGTTCTCTTTCGACGGGATTAAAAGACTGGGTATAGTCGTAAGAACATAATAGTTCAGGTGCATATAAATCGCTGGCCTTGTTTGCATGTACAATGAAATCCTTAAATGAATCAATTTGAAACGATTTAATAGCAGTCCTGTGAATTCTTTATCAATTTATGATCTGAGCGTATAAACCGTTGGGTTGGTTTGTGGAGAAACCTTGTGTATATTTAAATTGTTGTGCACATATTATATATTGCATGGAGAATTCTTGTGTTTTATAAAGTTGTTCTACGCACATCTAATGTATTGCATAGGTTATATAGCGGGCATTTTTTATGGGTTTTCCATTTTATTGGCGGTCGCATGTCTTATCACCAGTTAATTGTTGTACGCATCTCCTATATGGATATCAATCCCACAGGCGCAGTTAAATTATGAGTTTGTTATTATGAATGTATGTGTGCAAATCATATATCGCCAGGGTCTTATATTACCAGTTAGATTATAAGGTTGGATTTATAACTGTTGTGGGTCTATATATATATGCAGTGTGTGTGTGGTAGCAGGGTAGGTTCATCCATAGTTGTGCGGCAAGGGACTTGATCCCAATCTGAATTGAAAAGGATTGTGAATTTTACAAAAGAATGAAATTGTTAATTTAATGGCAGATGAGCTCAGAGACCGGACAAGGGAGAGAGAGGCAGATATAGAAGATATTTCAATCAAATTAGAGAGACTGTCATTAGAGCCAGCTGACAGTCCATCAATGAAGAACCATTTCATATATTTAAATCAAATTCTGTTTCATTATTAGTATACCTTTATTTATGTTGTAGTACAATGAAAATTACTCATAATTTAGCTAAAATTTGTTTCACATTTCTAAAACCATAACATCTAATACATTGTTAACTTCACCACAAATCTTCACAAGAATGTTAAAATTAGCACTAGAAAATTCCATCTAAATAAAGTTTTCAATTTATGTTTTAACTTTTGAATTTCTACCTAAGAATCCAAGGGAAAGTGTAACATTTGAAACTAGTTGTGTTGCTAAATGTTTCCACTAGTTTTGTATTAGATCATCCACCATATTTATTTTTTATATACATAAATAAAATTGGTTTGCATAATAGGGAAATGGAACATAGATCTTTATAGGCCGAAATAAAGAATTAATTCATTTCAGCCTCTTAAAATTAGGATGGAAACTAACTAATTAAAAATGTAGTTATAAGACAACATAGTACTTTGAATTGTGAAATTTCACCCAAAAACCATGTAAAAGATCATCAAAATAGGCAAAATACTATCCAAAAGTATTGAAAATTCTACGTAAAATAGATAAAACAATCACACTAATTTAGAATTTAGTTTTATTAACAATCATGTTTTAGTTTTGTAGGAAACCTGCTTTATAACGTAATTTTGGATGAAAAACTTTGAAATTGTATTAATATGGTGAAAAACTAAAACTAAAAGTATGGATTCTTAGAATTACATGAATTCTCAAAAAGTACATAGGAATTCCTCCTTACATAACTCTAAAAGTCCCAACAAATTTTAGCAAATATTTGACAAAGTTTTCTTATAGCACAAAATTTCTCTCTTAGTCACATCAAAATGAAGCCTATATGTAGCCACTCAAGACTCAAGAGGCAATCCCTTAGCCATTAGAATTATTAAAAGACAACTAGTAATTTTTTATAAAATGATAGTTATCTTATGACAAATTTCCTCTAGAACTTTCCAAAAAAATCTTCTAGTGGAATATATCTCTCTCTTTACTACACATTGTGTTCTCCTCTCTCTCTTTCTTGGAAGCTAGCTAGGATGCAGACTACCTTGGTTTGGTTGCGGATTGTGTTGGCCTTGGTTGTACTGATTGAAATGGCCATGGTTGAGGTGATGGTTGTTGTTTCTTTGGAAGCATAGAACTTCAAATCATGTGTGTCATTTCAACATGTGACATTGGTGCATATCCACTTTGAAAGGCCAACTTATACAATTCACCAACTCCTTTCCATTCCTTGCCCAAAGGGGTTTCATGCTATGACACATTCAAAATTTCCCTTCTAAGGTCATGATCATTTTATAGTCAAATTTTCCTAGCTCTTAATAGAACTTCAAAATAGTTTTCATATAGATTCACAATATCTTTCCCGTGTGGTGGACAGTCCTCTTCATTGAAACCTTTCTTATCTTCTTTAGTGTCATTAGGCCATTCATGGGTAATTATTTGGAATAGACATCTCCATTTCCATCAAAGAACGTTGGGGATTACTTCTTGAATAGGTTTTCACATTGATTCTTAAAGTCTTGGGGTTCATTTGAGAGTGCCTCTTCTTTCATTTCTACTATTGTTACCAAATTATACTTTCTCTTCATCTAGGTAGCTTTGGTAACCCATCCTTGGGGATATCGTTAAGGAAATTTATAATCACTCTTGACATAGTAGGGAAATCTCAAATAATGTTATTAATTGCATTCATTTCCTTGTGGGTCATTCTTAAAATTTATATCTTCTTTTACATCAACCCTTGGTGATCCCAATGCTTGTTGACTATCTTCTCTATTCTCTTGTATCAACTCCATGTGATCCCTTCATGATCTTACCCCAAATTATTCTCTTAGCACCCTTGAAAGCAGTTTTTCTTGCATGCTTCCTCGTTAAGAAGTCTAATTTAACCTCAAATTTATCATCATAATATTATGTCTATTACATCTCTATCTTAATTATCTCAAGATATTCCTCCTTTGCTTTTAGTTCTTGCTCTCAAATTGATATTTGGTCTTGTAGCTTCTTTGCATCCTCTCGCGTTGTCAAGGATTCCACCTCCCCAATCAACACATCCATCATTTTGTTGAGATTAAAAATTATAATCTATCTTTTCCTTCATTCCCCGTACTAGCATTATTGTATAATCCTTGTAATTTATTAGATGTGGCATTTTCTATGCATTTGAATATGCACCATGTCGGTTACTCTCATGTTTAATTCCATAATATCAATGTATGGAATATGATTCATGAGTAAGGACACCTGATTCACTTAATATGCTAGCATACATCTAGTTTTTTCCTCCTTGAACTACAACACTGCCATCTTTAAGATCCCCTTTTCATTGTCTAATGCACTATTAAGCTACATTTGATGAAGTGGATGGTTCTCTTCTATTATAATGCCTCTCTTCATGTTCTTAGAAGCTTGGAAACGCCACTAAGTTTGTCACCTCAAATCCTGACATGACAGAAGGAAACTGTTAGATAGTGAAAACCTATTTAGATGAGGTTATGTGTTGTTTTTCCATGACTTTGGTGTCTCTCATAGAATCTTAAACCACTTACGCTACCAAAAAATAATCAAAATGAAACTACCTTGCATAGTGTAATATAAACAACATTAAATCTACTAGTAACATTTTCTTACAATTTTCAACCTAATGCCAATATATTAATCAAACTCAGTAATACAAGAATATAGGTCTCTCGTACGAGGGATAATGGCACTCAATTATCTACTAGTATAATAATAGAAAGATTAGGCTCAGTGTCACTCCATCGAAAACCAATCTACCCTCAACAATATACTCTAATGATCTCGCTATTATTCTCTCTGAGCTCCTCTCTGTCGTATCATGTACCTTCTCGGTCCTTCGGCTCATGATCTGCAACATTTCCTCTATCAGTGGTCCAATTACATCTAGCCATTGAACCTTGGCTATCAATCTTCTCACTAGTTGTGCCTTAGTCCATCAAGGTCACAACACATTGAGACTCCTTCGAGTTGTTCACAACTCCACTTGTGAACAACTCTTAGTTTTCCCACTACTACTCCTCAATTACTTATGGACTTCATCCCATAATGGTCTTCCTTCACTACTCCAATGAAGACCAACATAGGGCACATAGGGCTTCCACTTATCACTGCAATAATTCTATATCCCACAATGAACATGGCTAGGAGGATTTCCCATCATCTACTATAGAATTCCTTCTGCAGAGACAGGTCTAGGGTTGCCGAATCACTCTTTGGCTCATGAAACCTTGAGATCAACTTATACCACTCTAGAAACCACCTAAATCCATGAAGATGGCACACATTGTGCTCCAAATTGGAAACTATCATGCCACCCTCCAATAGACCACAAATCCTCTATCCTTTTCCACACTTGATGTGCTTTTAGGTTCCCCTCCCAAAAACCATGAGTGACCAATCCCTGATATAACATCTACTCCTACTTAGGGAATTCAACCTTCTAGAAAACTCCTCCTCTTTCCTACCAAGAGTCTCCTCAAATATTCCTCTTCAAGGACACCATCCACGTGCATGTCAAATCAACTCAAGAAGATGACCAAATTTCCCTTCAACATTTGTTTTCTCCTCTTGACATTGTCCAATCATAATGATGATCTGCACCTCTAGATGTCCTCAAAATGGTTGTCAAAACTAGTTTTATAACATCCTCATCCCTATAAACCAATCAACATGAAAGCATCATTACATTCTTCTTGACCTCAAGTTTATTATTGTCAAACTGGTGCTACAGTTAGGGTTAACTTCATTCCATGTCATCCTTATTCCACACTCGAGTAAGCTTACCTACATCTACGACATCCACCTAATAGAGCCCACTTCTGTTTGTTGTTGCTAATGGTTATTTTGTACTTTATTTCTAAACCATTTAGCCCTCTCCTTAAGAAGCTATAGATTCAGCCTAAGTCTTCCACGCTTCACGTACCTGCAACTTTATTTCAGAGTTTTTACCACACCTCAAACTACATCAAAATTACCCCAAAATCTTGTTGTAGCCCTTGGTGTTTCTCGTAGAATATCTCAGCCCTCAAATAATCATTAGAAGTAGTAGAACTCATCCTCTTATACTTCTCTTGACGTATGCTCCTTCTCGTATCCAAAACATAATCAAAACAATAAAAAAATGTTTGTGCTCCACTTTTCTTTGGTCTCATAGGGCTATGACATTATTTTAGATGCCTTCATTTGAATTTGTTGCACTTGGGTGTGAGAAATTTCCTCAAACTTCTCCTCTTTTTGTATTCTTTATGTCAGTGTCAACAAAGACTGCTAAAGGGAACCTCAAAGCTAATTTGACCTTAACTAGTATGTTTCTTCACCCACACTAAACATGAAATATTCATATCTCCAATTTTACATGTTGGAATCCCATGATTTTCATTATGTTTGATGCAACTCAATGTCCTATATCATCTCCATCCATCACTTATTGCAATCTCATCATGGTTTTGTTCCAAAAATCAATGGGTGAAAAACCCCAAGCTTGGGTTTCAAGCCCACAAGGCCACTTGTGGAGCTTCCTCCTCCAAATCCTCAATCCCCAAGGCTTGGATATTCATTATCATCATCCCCTGCTGTCGTTCCAACTTGGGCTTTCATAGATCTAGGATTCTCTCCTTCATTCACCTCCACGGGTTCTGACGTGCCTCCTTTCCTTCCACTCATTTGAGAAAAAATTGAATTTGTTGGATGTAAAATGGCCTTGAGCACTTCACAAGTGTATTTGTTCACACAATATTCTACTATGGGATTTACATCGTGCTTGTGTTTTGATGGCCAGGTTACCCCCATTTATACCCACAATATGCATGTAAAATGCATCCACACATTTTTCCTAGGCATTTAACTCTCAAAGGAGTCAAATCTTCAACCATAAATGGTTAAGTCCTCTTTTAGTCTTATGCAGGATGATTTATAGACTTAGCAATGTCTAAACATTAACCCACCCTTTCCTTTCTATCAGAAATTAATCACCCCACTTAAACCCGCATTAACCTTTATTTCTGACCTTTCATTCAAATCCTTCTTATCGGGACTTTAAAACCCCTTCCTAACCTTTGTTATCCCTTTAACTGCATATATATAAACTTTCCCTTCTTTATGCTTAGTTAATATATATTTATCACATAAAACCTTCTATCGGCACCATTTTCCTTATAAAAACTTTTATAAAGGAAATGCCACAAAACATACCTCTCTCCTTTATATGGCCTCTGCACGTCTTTTAAGGATTCACCTTTATCACTAATCACAATCGGGCATCGGCTCCTCCACCAATTTTCATTAACATTGGCTTTATCGCATGCGATATGTGATAATGCACTACCGGATCTCAGTTATTATTAATCGTGCCTCAATACTTTATCGGGTTCATTTTATCACATTTCCTCCAAACTTCTCTTTACAAAGGAAATACACAGAATGTTGCTTCCATAGCTTTAGACCCGAACATAAATAAAATTGAGTCCGCCTCTATAAGCTTTCGCGTATGCACCTTTCAACCATTGTGAAAGTGCTCCTCCTTCCTTTCGCAGATCTCTGATTAATTCAATCACTGTCATCCATTTCCTTACCCGATCCAATGGTTTACATTGGTTTCAGGTTGACAACACGCATGGGATTTAACCACCCGATAGGCGGTTTTCCATTCCTTCCTTTTGCTACGTGTCCTCCACTGAATGGGATCGGATGCTCGACCCTCAATACCACTTATTATTTCTTCACCGCTCGAAATCCAACTTAAGGCTTGTGAAACCACCCTTTCGTTGTGTTAACTCCTACACTCTTTCACATGTGATGATCGTCGATGTACTCCATCAGTCGGTTCCGATAGATCCTTTAGGTTCCTCTGTTGTTTAATCTAGACTATTGATCACTGAGATCCAATGGTTACTCTGTGCCAACACCTCACTTCTCCACTCATCTCTTTTACTTAGACTTTATGCTATTTTCATTGGCTCCTTTGCAATTTGGGGTTTTCTTTAAGGTTTTGGGTCTTCATGCTTCTACTTCCTCACAGCTTAACTCCGAGAATTATCCCTTCGCTTCCTCTCTAGAGCTTCCTCTGATTCTTCTGTTGGTTTCCAAGATCCTTAATGACTCCTCTAAATCATTATCTCCTCTTTGTGCATTCTATAGAAATCTGTCTCGAGCCTTGTTATAGACTCTGTGAATTACTAACTTACCTATAATACAATCACTCAATATCCATTCCACACATCTATATAGTTCTAGAATAAAGTTTTGTATAAATGAATATAAACAATTGATTACATATCATAGACTCTTTGTCTCCCGAGGCCTCATATTCAACTATTAGTGGCCTCCTCTCACTGCTCTACCTATAGGCTTACATTTATACCAGAAATATCTATTGAACTAATTTTGGTTCCCCTCCTAAATCTACTTATCTCATTCCTAAATCCTCTATGTCTACTTGTACTTCAATTAATTCCTAAGTTCTCTCTCTTGTTCCTCATGTCTTGGAAGTATTTTAAGAGTCCTAATTGACTTTTTACTCCTTTTTTTTTACTATCCACTCATGTTCTCATTTATTTGAAAGAATTTACAACATCCTCGCATTATCTAATTTAATTCCTATTCTATGCACTCAGAAGACTAATATTACATTAATTCATCACTTAGGAATCCAACTTCCTAAAAATACATCACCCCCTATGGCTACTTAATTATAACGATTTTCTCTTGGGTTGAATGGTCCAAGATTAGACTCCCAAAGTAGAAAATATTCATGATCTCCTGATCATGTGTCTTATAGGCTTTGTCTTCCTCAGTCCCACACTTTTTTTTGTAATTGCTCAAATTCTTTGCTCCTTTATTTCTGCTGAATGTCTATTGTCTTTTGTTTTATATTCCATTTCTTGTCAATTAGGTTAGAGTTCTGATTGGTCATCCTTCCTGCTGCTATCATCTTCCTCCATATGGACTCCTTCATCATTAACAAGCATAACTCTCCAATCTCTATCTCTAGTATATCTTTAGGCTGGTCCATACTCTGCCATTCAGTCTTACCTCTTTCTCTCTACTTCACGTTGCTTCTACTATCTACTAACTCCTCAAATTCTTGTTTATTTTCTTCTACCTCTCCTCTTGCTATCATTGTAGACATTGCTCTTGCTTTGGCTATCATTGTAGAGATTGCCTCCACCCAAACATCCTCAATATCTTTAAAGATATCTCCCTCTACAACATCTAATTTCTACATTTAATTTAGACTTTCCAGCATTCTCTCCAACAGTTGAACATTTCAGTTCCATGGATTAAATACTTCCACATAATATTCTTCTTTCATTTTTATTTGTCTCATCACCTGTGCCAATTTTCCTCCACCATTTGCAACAAAACTTGCACTAACAAAACACTTCTTAAAATAAAAAAACATAAGGCTTCAATGACTTATTTTCCCTTGGCAACAATTCAATTTGTTGCTCTATTTCTTTCTCCTCTATCAGCACATCAATATGATGTTTCGAATTCTCAAAAGAACTCATGAGATTGTCAATTAGCCTTTCTTCCACATCATCTCTTTCAATGATATCTCTCTAAGTTTGTTCATGGTAGTGAACTTCTTCCTCCTTAGCATGTTACTGGTTAACTCTTCTTTGAAATTGTTTTATTCTTATTACCTTCCTTTCATCCTTACCCTCTTGTTCTTTAAGAACCTGCATATCATCTTTAAATAATCTCTTTCCTTCCCCAATGACATTCATTTTATCATTTCTTTGGGACAACATTTCTTTAGTCTTCATTGAAATAATACTGCCCTATTCCTCCTCTATGACAACTCTATCATTATGCTGCCTACTCCCAGTTGATTCTTCTGTCTCCTTCTGATTCTTCGATCTTGCCATCTCAGTCTTGGTTTGAACAAATTTCAAATTCTTCTCCTTCTCTCTAACAGACTCTAAAGTTTGTTCATACTCCTGTGATGTACCTGCAATCATCACATTTCCTTGATGCTCTCATTCTTCTACGTGATTCAGCTCCTCAACCTCAACTTCATCTCCTTCCTTCACAAGGAATGGTTCGTGTCTTGTAAGAGTTCCAATTATTAATTTGACAATTGGTTATTTCTACTGTAACAACTCAATACTTTCCTCATTTGAGAGATCTTCTTCATCATACTTTGCTGCTCTAGAGTACCTTTTATCCCCTAAAACACATTTCTCCTCATACTTTAGTTCAAGATCTCTATTGAGATTTACTTCAAAGTATTCATCTTCTATGAGATACTCCTCCATGCTTTTGATAGCTTCACAAATCTGTCTATCCTCTCCTATGCATCCTGCAAGCACAACAAAACTATTAGTTTAAAAAACACAAGGCTTGATGGCCTTATACAATAGCTCTTCATCTTCAGTTAGCATCTCCTCATGCTATTTTGAACTATCCCAATAGTCCATGTGATCTTCACTTGATCCCCATTCTTTATTTCAGTATAGTCTTCACTTTCTCCTATAATTTCTGTGTGTTCTAATTCACAAATGGACTCTTCCATTTCCAACTCAACTACCTTGATTTTTTACCTCAACCACTTTACTTGCTTTTTCTTTAGCCTTCTTTGCATCTCATGCCACTCCATTGGCTTCTTCCTTAATACCCAACCTTGTCTCTAGTTTTCTCCTAGTATTCTCCTTAATGCATCGAGTTTTCCTTTTAACTCTGCAATCTCCTTATCAATTTACTCCTCACTCATCCTCTTGCCATTTTCCTCGGCATCCTCTTTCTCATATCTTTTACTGTGGCTTCTCTCTGAACCTCTGCTATGACTATCACTAGTCATCTTCTTCTCCTCTTTCTTCATGAGCTCCTCACTCATCTACAACAAGCCTATGCAACAACTAATCCTACTTGCTACAATATTACCTCACTAAGCTCTCCTCACTTAGACTTTTGGTAAGCATGGGTCCTACGTCTCGAACCTCCTCTTGAGCAACACCTTTGCTCCTTCTAGGCTTCTACAATCTCTAACTCTCTCTTGAGAACACTTCAAATATCCTCTCTGTCCAATCTCTTGTTGGATTCTTCAAGTTCACTCCCACTTCTTCTTCAGAGTGTTTTCCTTACTCTACCTTCAAGAACACATCTAGTTTTCCTCTCACAACTTCCCTTACTTTCATTTGCTGAGATGATTTATCTACAATCACAATCTTCAATTTCAATTTAAAACAAAACAAACTATCTTACCTCCAAGATCTATGTATGATTTTATTCTCCCATTCTTCTACACTTTAATGGACTATCCTTTGTTTTGTCTCCAAGTCCTTCCTCCTTTAGAACTTATAATAAGCAATCTCGTTCTCACTTTTCTTCAAGGAATCCTTTGTTTCTGTCTACTCCAAGCCTCTACTGGAACTACTGCAATTTCCCAGGAACTTCAAAAGTTCCCCTAAAATCTTTTATTGTAGTCTCTACCATTCATCAATTAACTTATGCACATTACCTTCTTCACTGTGCAAACTCCTTTTCATAGGAAATCTTTCCCTACTCAAGTTACAATTCTGCTCTAATACCAAATGATGGTCAGGTTTCCCCCGCTTATACCGATAGTATGCATGTAAAATGGATCCATACATTTGCCCCATGTATTTAACTCTCAAAGGAGTAAAATCTTCAACCATAAATGGTTAAGGCCCTCTTTTAGTATTATGCGGAATGATTCATAGAATTAACAAAGTCTAAATATTAACCCATCTTTTCCTTTCTATCATAAATTAATTGCCCTACTTAAACCCTCATTAGCTTTTATTTTCGACCTTTCATTCAAATCCTTTTTATCGAGACCTTAAAACTACTTCCTAACCTTTATTATCCCTTTAACCACATATATATGACCTTTCCTTTTATTATTCTTGGTTATATATATTTATTGCATAAAACCTTCTATCGACACCGTTTTCCTTATAAAAACTTTTACAAATGAAATGTCACAAAACATACCTTCTTTTCTTTATACACCCTCTACATGTCTTTCAAGGATTCACCTTTATCGCTAATTGCAATTGGGAATCAGTTCCTCCGCGGGTTTTCGTTAACACTGGCTCTATCGCATCCGATATGTGATAATGCATTACTGAATATGAATTACTATTAACCACACCTCAATACTTTATCGGGTCCCCCTTATTGCATTTCCTTCGGACTTCACTTCACAAAGGAAATACATGGAATGCTACACCCAAAGCTTAAGACTAGAACTCAAATAGAATTGAGTCCACCTCTATAGGCTTTCGGGTCCACGCCTTTCAACCATTTCCAAAGCGCTCCTCCTTCCTTCTACTAATCTCCAATTAATTGAATCACCATCGTCCATTTCGTTATCTCATCCAATGGTTTACGTTGGTTTCAAGTTGACAACATGCATGGGATTTAACCACCTCATAGGCAATTTTCCTTTCCTCCCTTATGCTACGTGTCGTCCACTAAATGGGATCAGATGCTCGAACCTCAATACCACTTACCTTTTCTTGGCTGCCCAAAATACCACTTAAGGCTTTTGTAACCACCCTTTCACTGTGTTAACTCCTGTGCTCTTTCACACGTAATGACGATCAATATACTCCATCAGACGATTCCAATAGATCCTTTAGGTTCCTATATTGTTTAATTTGGACTGTTGATCACTGAGATCCAACGGTTACTCTGTGCCAACACCTCACTTCTTTGCTTGTCCCTTTTACTTAGACTTTATGCTATTTTCATTGGTTCCTTTGTGATTTTGGTGTTTTCTTCAGGGTTTTGGGTTTTCACTCTTTTGCTTCATCACAGCTTAACTCCATGAATTCTCCCTTCACTTCCTCCCTAGATCTTCCTCTGATTCTTTAGCTCGATTGTAAGATCCTTAATGATTCCTCTGAATCATTCTCTCCTCTTTGCGCATTCTATAGAATTCTATGTGCATCCCTGTTACAGAACCTGTGAATTATTAACTTACATGTAATACACTCACTCAATATTCATTCCACACATATATCAAGTTTTGGAATAAAGCTCTATATAAATAAATATAAACAATTGATTACATATCAGAGACTCTCTGTCTCCCAAGGCCTGATCTTCAACTATGAGTGGCCTCCTCTCGCTGCTCTACCCGTAGGCTTACATTTATACCAGAAAGCTCCGTTGAACTAACATTGGTTCCCCTCCTAAATCTACTGAACTAATTCCTAAATCCTCTATGTCAGCTTCTACTTCAATTAATTCCTAAGTGCTCTCTCTATTTCCTCACATCATGTAACTATTTTAAGAGTCCTAATTGACTTTTAACTCTTTTTTCCTTATTATCCACTCATATTCTCATTTATTTGAGAGAATTTACAACATCCTTACATTGTCTAATTTAATTCCTATTCTATACACTCAAAAGCCTAATATTACATTAATTCATCACATAGGAATCCAACTTCCTAAAGACACATGACCCCCTATGTCTACTTAATTACAATGATTTTCTCTTGGGTTGAATGCTCTTGCATCATGTTTTACTCGATATTTTTCTTTCCTCATTGCATAAATGAAATTTTTAGGATCATAATTCCAAGAAAAAAATTGCAAGAAGTCAAAACCCCATAATATAATCCTTATAACTTGTAAAACATTCCTTGAATTAACAACAAATGGTCTGATTGTGAAAAAGGTGAAAAGTAACTACTGCCTTCTTGAGAGTGAAATGTACATTGTTACTATCAAATATCTTCTTAATTTACTCCAATGAAAACATATGAGGAGTCAAGAAAGTTGGAAGCTTGTATTTTTTGCTTTCAAACACATATATTTTGATGGCTTTGTACTCCTTGAAGATGCAATAATCACCAATCTCGGTATCCATGGTAAACTGCAACATCTCCTCGAGGAAAGGATGAACTCTAGGTAATGGTTTACCATTCAAAAGGTGTACATAACTGAAATAAAAGAGGGAATTTTTTTGAACAAACCTTAGATATATTTAGGTACTCATCCTCCGTTTTGGGATTTAGGTGATTTGTGCATGAATATTATAGGTGGACAAATAAATGAACTAGATAGGCTTGGTAGTAGAAAGACCTTCTGTCTCAAAATGCTATGAGTGGAGAATGTATTTGATCATGCATAAATTGTATTCAACCAAATTTGGTATTGGTCTTTGAGGTTGCATGAAATAAGGAGACTAAAAGAACTAAAACTATCTGATTTATGTAAACATCAATATCAATACCAAGAACTTGGGAAAACATGGAAAAACACAAATTTGACATGGAATTAAAAGTTGTCATGTGGTAATGAGGATGACTAGAGGGGTGAACCACTACTTTGACGTAACTCGTAACCATTTATTGTTGTACCTCTGGTGTGATACTATTCCATTTTTCTTTAATTGTCTCTTTATTCAGCCTTTGCAATTTTTTTATGTCGGGAAATGGAAGCATGTATGCCATAGCATGTGTTGTTGTTTTGATTATTTATTTTCCTTCTTGAGATGATGTAATAACCATTTTATATTGAAAGTACCAACTTACACACCAATTTACTATCTCCATAATGTGAAACACTTGTGGTCTAATGACAAAGACCAAATTTGATGCATATAGATTGTTATGGTCGCCTATTACTTCACTTGTGGTCTACACTATTTGAATAGTTGTGTTCATATCATAAGTGGTTACTATCAGGTCTTGGACATCTACATATCCATTATTCAAATATGGTTCCCTGGTATTTTCTTTCATTTGGACATTAGTAGAACTAATGGCATATGAGGAGGCCATTAGAACAAAGGAAACTTGTTCAGAATGGCTAGGTGACTAAGCAAGAATAAAAGGGAAAAAGGGAGAATCTCAGGGTTTAGAATTTAATTGAGTACGTGCAACATGGTAGAAGGATATTGGACAACACGTTTGAGGGAGAATATTTTAAACTTTTAAGAGTGGAAATGACTAATGGATGCAAGAGGTCAAATTAGTGGGTTTCTTAAGCAATTTCGGCCCAAGTTTAGCAAATTCTGGTGAATTGAGCTAGTGAGTGTATTCATAAGGTTTATTGGGACAAAGAGAGAGGTTTTTCTTGATGGAAGGTGAAATTATGTGCAAGCACATATTTTCTTTGGCACTGGATATTTAGGTTTAGAATTTGACTCAAATTAGCTCACAATTCATTGAGAACAAGGCTCTAAGAAGTAGAATTTGCAGAGAAGAGGCAAGCTGATGGCTTAGATTCACTATTTTATGATCAAGATCCATTGAAATTGGTAAAAGGACTTTATAGGTGTGTAAGTTCAGCTAGTGGATTAAGTGTATAAAATTCCAAAAGAATTAGTTGTGTTGGCCTTTTATAAAAATAAATTGGTTTTGACACGTGGTAGGGCTATATTAGGAGAAACATTGGGATCATATCATGCTCACATAATGATGACATTAGAATGACATAGGCCATGCCAATTTAGGTTCGTGTGGAAAGGGTGCATGACATACATGCTTTACGTGGCTCATTGATGTGGAAGTGGGGTCTACCTCGAGGGTCAGTCAACAATTCACGGCCTAGTGGCATTGATGTGCGAGGTGACATGGAGGGTCACAAGATGACCCTTACGCCCCTCTTGACTCTCCATTGAAACAATTTTAGATGAACATGTCGAGAAATATTAGCACGATGTCTAAATTGAGGAATCACGAGTCGTCACTAATATTGATCACTTCCATCATAGGAAGCTAAAATATGCCATTGAGAATGAGAAACATGCAATTAATATCAAAAGGGATGATTGGAAATTAAGTAGGAGTTGGATACTTTCCCTCTCTTCTTGAATTTTTTCCCCTCCTTCTTATATCTATATCTATCTATATATATATATCTATATATATATAATATATATATATATATATATATATATATATATATATATATATATATATATATATATATATATATATATATAACAATATTCTTTTATTATTATTATTATTATTTTTAATCCTAATAACTTATTTCATGATTTTCAATATTAAATAATTCTTAACATTAAGCAGAGTCCTTTCGGTAGAAATCACATAGGATAAAAAAAAATTCACGCATTTCAAACGAGCTCATGGCACATGCTTAAATAAAGGGCGATGTAGAGACCAAAAGATCATATAATGACTAGTTTATGAAAATTAATTTTCATAACGTAGACATTATATGATCTTTTGGTCTCTACATCCCCCTCTATTTAAGCGCGTCCCATGATCTACATCTTCATATGATGAACCATACTAGCTGGTTCGAAACACATCAGAAAAATATTCTCCTATGTGATTTCTATAGAAAAGACCCTTCTTAATGTAATATGGATTAAAAAATTATGAATTCATAAACTATTAAGACTAATGAAAATTCATTTTTCATAATTTATGTATATAAATAAATAATTTTTAATTTTTTATATATTAACTTATTCCCTTTTCTCTCTTATCTTACCCATTTCTCTTCCTTTACCTTGTCATTATCCTAATTTTTTAGTAGATATTTAATATAAATTCTATTTATATTATTAAAATAAAAATAATAATAGTAATTAATAATTAATTAATTAATTAATGGACTAATATATTAAAATTAAAAATAATTTTTTATCTTTTTATTTTTCTTAAGAGTTAATTCCTAATAGCTATCTAAGGAACCTAATGTATATATGATATTTAAACATTTTGTTAGATTGATTTTTTCACTTTTGTTCTCATGTGAACCACATTACCACGTTACCACATTATATGGTTCAAAAAGTCTCCCATAACGTACCTATGGACACTTGTGCCCTCAATTTTTTTCACTATTAAAACCATTAAACTTTTTTTTCTCGATTTAATCCTTGAAAATTCTTTCTTTAATCCCCAAATTATATTGTTAGATTTTGGTGAATTCTAGTAAAAAAGCTATTTCATTTATAAGTTTCACTACAACTATATTATATATATAAAAAATAACATAAATAAATATATAAATCATTTATCCGAAACATTATTATTGATTTTTTTTAAGAGAAATAAATAAAATCGGTTATAAATTTGAATAATATTTAATAAAAATGTTTATATATATCATAAAATTCCATTACTATAGTTTATTATTATTTATTACTTGATTCCATTCAAATCAATATTGTTGAAAGATTTCCCCCGATTGAGGTGTTATGAGAAAGGAGATCTAGTGATGAATTTTGGATATGCTTAAGGGACAAGTGGATAGAGTTAGTGGGTGGCCCACTCAAGGACCCCACTCGTGTGTGGTGAGAGGTGTTGGGACGGAAAGGGAGGTGTCGATGAGCTGATGAAAAGAAAAGGGAAGGTAAGAATGTAATGAAGGAGGAAAGGTGGTGAAGGAAGCTAGTACATGTATGAAAAGTTGAAGAAAATGGGAAGCATGCAACGAGAGTGGAAGCTGGGGGAGGACCTTGCCTGTGAGGGGAGGGATTGCGGCCACCACTAGGAAAATGCCTTCAATGTCACATAAGGATATTGGTATATAATTATGGCCTTCCTTATTCTTGATATGGAGTCAATGCTATAAAAATAGAGGTTAGTTTGGCATCGAAGTGGTTTTGAATGTTTTAGAAGAAATTTGGTTTAGTTATGGTAGATTGTTGGGGAATAAGAGGATCTATGGAGGGTTAGGAGTGGCTCTTTGCTCCTTGGTAGCAAAATTTGCTCATGCCCTTGTAAAAAACAAAATTCTCGGACAAATAAGGGGCCAAGTCTCCTATGAGGGCCTGTGGTCGTGTAGAAATCTCGAGAGCTAGAGAGGAGTGAGAAGGGGGTATAGGATTTGTAGTGCATGCATTTTTGGCTAGTGTGGCTTAGTATCATTACTGGGAGACTTACAGACTGAGTGGGATAGGAAAAGGGTGTTGGGGCACCACAAAATCGGTAATCTCAACCAACCTACTATAGCTTGGCTTGCTTATCATACTGTGGAGTAGAGGGGCAATCATTTGGAGTTGGAGGACTTAAACCCCGGTGTGGCTAGTAATTACGCCATTTCAAGTTTAGTGTGATGGAATTAGATACATGGAAGGGTAGAAGATTGTATGACTCACTGTGGCGATTCTGAGTATGCTCTTCACCTTTCTCTGAGCCAATTGCGTTAAATCTAAGCTACAAGGTAATTTCAATGACCAAAGGGGTAGGAGCGAGGAACCGAGGGCTCCAAACCTCACAAGGTTTGTTATATGAGTTAGAATATGGTAAACCTCTTACATTCCTTTTCCTCAATACCCCAAAACCTGCTTGTACATCAACTTGGTTTTCCCTGCACATGAGCCTGGAATCGATTGGGCTAACCACTGCAAGGAGAGAATTATGTGGTTGAGGAATTAGTATCATTTACCATTGCATACAGTGACACTGAACGAAGGATGGGAGGGGAATCCGGGAACACGGGTCATATCCCTCAAACTCGAATTCGAGACTTTGTAATGGTACTTCACATGGAATGGCTCTAGGCCAATATTGACATATGGTTTTGTTATAATGTTTTTTCTTATGCTACTTTTACAGGTTTATTTAAATTTCCTCCCCTTCTAACTCCTGTGCTCATGTTTAGGGTTAATGAAAGAATTAGAGAGTGGCGGTGGCTTGAAGGAATTATGAGTGAAACTAGAATGGTGAAGGCGAAAGCGGGGCCAAGAAGAAGCAAGGTTCTTCGTGTTTTCAAACAAACAAAAGAAAAAGAAAATGTTGGTGGCCTCGACTAGCAAGACAGAGTGGAAGAGGGACATGAAAACTAGAGAGGAAAACATGAATAACCTCATTCATGCATACCATGGAGGAATTATAGCACAAGTTAAGGCCATAATTTCAACATGGGAGGCAGAGCTAAACAACAAGGCAGTGGGAGAACCACTTTTAATAGAGGAATGGGGTACCTTGCTCATAGATCTCGTACACACCCAAGGCTTGTAAATGCTATTTAGACAAACAATCCTCCTTCACTTGGTAGTGAAGAACCTTTGGCTAGGGCCATCATAGCATACAAGGACTTGGAAGAACCTCTGCAAACACGATGAGAGGGGCCAAGCTTCAAGTGTATTCAAAGAGAGATTCACACTCTGCATTGGCAGAAATATCATCAAAATTTCCATTTTGGGTGAATGGAGAAGCAAATTCAAAGATTTCTACAACATAAAGTGCATGGGTCGAGTGCTAAGGACCTCGCTGCTATTGAATCATGAGACGACTCAAAGTAGATTAGATAATTGTTATTATAATGATTTGGTGATATAGCATTTACTTTGATAGTAGAAAGCATTATCATATTTAGCATGGATAGATATTCTCAAGCTGCTTAAATTTGGACAACATATGATGTTCATTGATGGCCAAAAGACCGTGAGGGAGGTTTAGGCCACAAGACATATTTTTTTTACGTGTCTATATATGATTAATAGAAAAATAAAGTACTCCCAAGGTTACACAAAAAAAAATTATTGTTGAAACATTTCTTCTAGAAGGAGTTGTGTAGATGTTATTAAGCTAACACCTTTATGGTGAGCATTAGAGCCATGATGATGACTTATAAATCTTTTCATGAAAAAATAATACAAACTCTTCCTATTATGAGAACACAAGGCTTTTTATTAAAAAATGAAAGTTTGGTATGAGGTTAAAATGAGTGAAAAGTTAAAAAAAAAATAACATGTGAGAAATGGTTAAATTTATGTAAACCTAAAGAATTCATTGCTAACTAAAAGTTTATACCATGATTGGAGTCAACCAACTTCAATAAGGATTCAAAGGAAGAGAAAAATTGTATTCATATAATAATAACTAATAATCCATTTAAAAGGAATGATTAACAAAAAAATGTAGTTATTGATAATAATTTATTATCAATATACACTTTGAGTGGGCTTAATTGCTAATAGCATGTGTTTCCTCCTAAGAGGTCACATGTTGGTAGAGTATGTATGCCTTTTAGCACTCAAAATAGGTGAGCTAGGGTGGGTCCCTTGTGGGAGAAACAAGGGCATCCCATACAACAATTTGGTGTCTTTCTTGGGGTGACCTTAAAATTGCATAATATTAATAATTAACTAATGTAATTATTTTTTATTAGATTTTTAATTAAATAATAGAGTCTTATTGGACTATTAATTAAATAACAAACTATTTTAACTAGTTAATGAAAATATTGAAATTGTATATCTAGTTTATTATTAATATGCTCATATTAATATAAAAAATGAATATGTTTTATTATTAATTAAGTGGGAAGGGAAAAATATTTAAAAAAATTATAAAAATTCAATATTATCATAAGAAAATAATATTATAATGAAATTAAAAAAATATTATTTTGAACATGAAACCTCTTATCTTATATACTATCTTTATTGCAAATTAATTTTATTTAATGTTAAATCTTAGGCTTTTGTGATCCATAATGTAGTAAAGATGTTTTTAGTGTTAATCACATAAATATTATTTGGTCTACTTTTGGAAGGAGTTATTTAATCTTTCCTCTTAATGTAAAGGTATAGTGCTAATTTGCCTCTTGGGGCGGATCAAATATCTCCCCTTCTTCTTTCTAGGAATTTTTAATTTCATTATTAATAACCATATTCTTAAGGGTAGTCATTTTTTCAATCTCAATTTCAATTTTAATTTAATTCTTATCCCTTCTACTTGATTATTTTCTAAAATTATGGCCACTTTTGTTTATCCTTCCCTCTTATGTCCTATTATTTATTTTTCTTCAAAATAGTTGTGCCTCATCATTATAAACTTAATTGAATTTCAATAAATTACTAATTATTTGAATTTAAACAAGTTGTCAATTTAGAGAAAAGTCTAAAAAGATCAAATCTCTTTTCACTTTAAAAGTTTTGTATTTTGAAATTTAATCCCTCTAAAAAATTAATAAGTTAAAATAAATCTAATATAATTATAAATATTAATTTAATTATTTTATTTTTTTTATTTTTATATAATTTTCAACTTTCTAATTAGGTTTTTGGAGTTTCGCAAACCCTACCCATAGGGACGTCTTTCGATTCTGGGCCTGAATTACAGATCGCTATACAGATTGCAGAGGGTTCGAATTTAAGTCGATGGGACTCTAGGTAAAAGATTTGTTATGTTAATTTAGTTAAGAGTCTTTTGTATCTTTCTTTCCTCACTGCGGTTATGCTAAAATTCTATCTACCATTCCTGTGGAATTTTTGAACATTGCACGTTCTTCATCTTCCGAGTAGGGTTTTCTAATGCAACTTATATTAGCCGTAATGCAACTTAGTGTATACATTATGAATTTGTAAAGTCTTTTTAAACGGTTTCTTAAGTAGAGCCTCCAGGGTTTTTGTAATTCATTTTGTGTTCACACGGAGTTCTGTATAATTTATTTTTATATTGTATGAACTAAGTCGTTGTCGTTTTCACCCTCACGCGTAACAATGAAGATATTTATTTTTTTAAATTATGTTGTCCTAGTATGCTGTAATTCCTAAACGATTGATGGTTGGCTCAGACTCAATATAGACTTTTCTATTTTGATTTCAATGCGTAATTGTAAAAAATAAATTAATTATCTATTTTTTTTTAAGAAAAAACATAATTTTAAAGATTTTCATTATGTTTCCAAACATAAGGCTTTATAATATAAAGAAAAGTCAACATATGATCAAAGTAGGGTTATGAATATATCCATTATATCAAAATGGCAAGGAGTGCATTGTCCAGTACATACATGATGATGATGATGATCGAGAGATCAAAACAAAAACACATTAATCAAGGAGGCTCTAAATGGGGTTTACAACAAAATTAAACTCTTAAACATCACTGATCACCACTTACCAGTACTACTAGATAATGGTAGAGGAGACAAAATCATCTTCTCCTCCACAACATCATCTCTAAGTGCAACTCTAGTAGTGATAGCACTAGGAGGCCAGTTGCACTTGGAGGCTGTGGAGCACCTACATGCTCAGATATATAGACAACAAGTTGTGGAGCACCTTCATGCTCATATAGACAAGAAGCTAGTTCAAATGGAGGACTTTCTATTGGGCCTCATGTACAAGTGAATGTGCATTCAACTTAACATTATGTTCCACTCATGCCTCCACTTGTAAGTCCAAATGAAGAATCTCATTAGAATCAAACTCTCATCAATAACTCTTCACTACCCAATCTGATGTTGGATCAATATCTTCCAACACAATGGGATCTGAATGAGCTTTGTTAACCAATTGGTTGACTCTAGTGTTCATGTATTGCACATAGACTATATCATTTAACCATTTTTAATCCAAATGGTTTATCTTCTTAGTGTGAATCCTCTCAAAGACACACCAATTGGGCTCACACCTAGTAGCACTCCAAGTTTGACTCAAAATAGGAATTGCAAACTTATCGAGTAGAAACATAGTAGTGTGATGGGTTACCTCAAATTTCAACAAATTATATCAAACTTTAAAATTTTAAACAATTTAACAAAATAAGTATTAAGAATTTGAAAATTGAAATTTTTGTTTAGGTGGCTAATCTCCTTCCATTGCAATGTTTTCTAGGTTCTTCCCAAAGGTACCTATTGCTTTTGTGAAGGTTGTGAGATGTTGGTGTATCTCTACCTCATGACACTCCAATGGGATCATGCTATCAATGCACTCAATCAATACATATCTAACCTCCCCACTCAAAGCTTCTCCCCCAAGAGTTTTATAATGATACAGTGGGTTGAAAAAATACCTAGTTGCACTTGTACTGTGATGGAGTAGATTGTTCCATCTTTGATCAATGATTGCCCAAATGCGCCCATACTTAGCCACTGTATCCTTGTATAACCTCTTTATTTCCTCATTTTCTCTATCCATAGCCTCATAAATAAATCACATAGCCAATCTTTCCCCATCCACCAACCACAACACCTTAACTAGTGGCTCATCAACCATCACAATCTATGCTGCCTTTCTCTTCATTAACTTTCTTTTTTCAATTCATTGCCTTAGTGTTTGAGACACTACTATCTTTGATTCCAATCATTACTCAAAAACATATTTTGCAAGTTTCTATGTTGTGAAAGCATAGATTGCAATGTCAAAAAATGAGTTTTAAATCTAGTGATGGAGGCCTAATAATATATCTGCCCCTTTGTGTAGCCTCGTCATGCTCAAAATCCATGAATGGTTTTCCATAAATTTCATATGATTTTGGCATGATCTATAGTTTTCTTGACCCAATATAATTTTCCAATATCCTCAAGCACCAAGCACCATGAGGTCTATGCAATGTGCACCACATGGGGTCCAATAGATGGTCTTGTGTTTTTCCTCTAATAGTTTACCAACAAGAACATAGTTAGGGGCATTATATGTGATAGACTTGAACAACATCAACCATACCAACAAGAACATAGTTAGAGGCATTATATGTGATAGACTTGAACAACATCAACCACCCCACCTCCTCAACGACATCGTTGAATACCTGCAACAACAATTTTCCATTTTTCACCCCATGAGACCCATCCACTAATTTTAAAAAGAGATTTCGTGTGGGCAAAAGATAAGAAAGTTTATGATGGTATGGTTCCTTTGATTAGTCCATCCATATCACATGATTTTACATTTTTTTTGCCCATTTAAAATACTTATTAATGGAGGAAATTTCTTTTGTTGAATTGAGGCTTCTATGATCCATACTAAGTTTATGAGATATTTTTCGAGGTAAATCACAATATATTTCATTTTTGAATGCATTTCAAACCAACTAGTGTGGTTCATCATCAAGACAATTTGAATGAGAAGATGACGCTTTGCATGTTAAATAGATTGAGTAGAAAGTCCAACTGCTAAATTCCGTGACCAACCTAAATTGATAATGGCTAGATTTGGTATGACCATTATTTATTTAAAAATAACTTAGGTTAGATAAATTCTTATTAAAACAAAAATAAATGGACCATTTTTGAATTATAAATTATAAATATATATTAAAAATAAATTATAACCTAAATTAATTTACATTAATAGTTTAGTTAGTTATAAAAATTATTAAATATATAAATATACAGAAGTATCTAGACCCACTTAACTCATGCATAGTAGGTCCTTTGAAGCCCTTTCAAGCATTAAATATGGCATCAAGCATAGGACCATAATATGGTGAACTATAAGCATTAAATGGGATATCAACATCATACCACCATCTAGATATGTAATCTTAAGAACTCTCCATCAATTGTTTCTTCCAATGGCCATCTAAAATGGGTTGCAAAGTTCTACTAGCTTCAAGACCCTACATCTAATGGAATGGAGGGTGCGACAACGAAATAACTTTGGATATTCATATCACCCTTATTTTTCATTTTTCCCTTACCTTTTCTTGAATAGACTCCAAAGAGGGAGAAACATAGTGGAAGGCATTCGATGCATGAGTACAAGGGATAGAAGAAGAACCCTCAAAATCAAAATGGGTGTTGGTAGCCATCATTTTTTATACTCCTCTTCCTACCAATTTCAACCTCTATTTATTTTTGCCTAACTTTCTCTTCGTGAAACTTCTCAAATATAGTTAACAACTTCCTCCTAATCTCCCTATTTTGTGGTGATTCACATGGAGTAATTTTGCCTCTAATCCGTGTCAAGTATTGTTTCATCCTATTGATGCTGCCAAGACCCTGCTTAATTTTTCTATGGAAAAATTTGTAATGCATTTCATTATAAATCATTTCAGCATATGCCCAAGCAACATCTTTCAATCTAGGAGCCATTTTTCGACTTGGAAATGAAAGGAAAATTTCTGAAAATGAAACAAAAAAATAGCATTGGTTCAATGCTTATATCTTTTACAAAAAACACTCTTTTCAATTTCCATATTTGCCCAAAAAAATAAATAAGAAAAAACATATTTTAGAAGTGAAAAAAGTTTACCTCTATGCACAAAATGCCTCCTCAAAGTTGCTCCAACAAACCAACTCCTTAGTGCCACTGCAATGTGAAATTTAGGTATATTCTATGCTAGAGAAATTTATTTAAATTTCCATAGTTAGCTTAATATCCTTTCCAGATTAGCAATCACATTAGCATTAAAGTAAAATGCGGATAGAACATAAATACAAATTGCAAAAGAAAAGGCAAGACAGGAGGACACAAGATGTGGCACTAGCCAAGGACAAAACCAAATGTCCGGAAACCCTTTGTCAATTCTTCTTATATGATTTCCAATAGTTCATAAAAGAGTAAGATGGTACATATACATTAGAATCAACATTTTGACTTATCAAAATAAGAGTAGAGATATTCTCTAACAAGATGTCACATGAGGTAGCTGATTTGAACTTAGGTGAAGGTAGACTACTTCAGCAAATCCTCTAAAGTGACTCCATCACCATAATGCACCTCACTATGTTGTAGCTCATTATCATGTTGCACCATCACTATGTTGCACCCATTCACTGAGCTTCTCTTGTCACTAAGATGCAACGAGTCATGGTTGTATCCATCGTGGTGCACTATGCTGCACCACTCACAATTGTACCCATACATGTTGTTGTGCATACTACCTCCATTATGCTGCAACCATTGGAGTTGTACCTATACACGCTCTTGTACATACTATCATCATGCTCATGCACTAACTATCATGTACAACCAACCAAAACAATTTTTTTCCTTAGCATAAAGCTTCCCACAAAAACATGCATCCTCCTTTCTTCAAACTCAGCCTAGCCATAGAATTTAACAACCCTCCTTGGAGTCACTAAAAAACCCATGCTATGATGCTATGGCTTATGGCCTAGCACATAGCAACTCTGAAGTAAATGTCCTCAAAATAGTTACATAAACATCATTAATACAACAACACTAAGAAGTAGAATTCAATTCTTTCCTTTACTATATAACTATGGATTTTCAAGCAGTCCTGAAGGCATGTCTATATTAGCTTCCTTATCACACAGTCACCTACAACAAACATGCATCTTAATGTTGTGATAAGACATTTCCTAGCTGCATTATAGTGCTACCTTTGTTGCTTCATTGAAAGTGGATGAATTCTCCCTTACGATTATGGATAAGGGCTGCTTTAGGTAGTGTATTAGGGCCTTCATTAATAGCATATTGAGGCTCCTTCTTGACTATGTATAAGTGTCTCTTGGACAACGTATTAGGACCTTTCCCAACTTCAAATTAGGGCCTTGATTTAGGGCCTATAGTAGCTATGTGTAAAACCTCCTCTTGGCTCTGTATTAGGGCCTAGTTGTTGCAGAATAAGATCACTCTTTAGCTGTTAATAAGGGATAAAAAATATTGTGGATTAAGGCCCCTTAGGATAGCGTATAACGGCCTCTTTAACAATGAATTAGGGTCACCTTTAGCTATGGATTAGAGCTCCCTCCTTGACTGCGCAAAGCCTTGGCTTTTGACTTTGCTTTAAACTCATATAGAATAGTAGTTAGGGCATATCCCTTATGACGAGCGTTAAGGTCTCTCTTAGAATGCGGATTAGGGCACGGCATATTCCCTTTGACTGCATCAAGGCATTCCTCCTTTGAATGCGGCAAGATTGCTGCTAGGGCATCCTCCTTACTGCAGCTAGGGCATCATGAGACTTAGGTGAGTGTATACTCTTAGGGTCTCTCCTCCCAACAAAACCCAAAGACAAATGGAGAGGAAGAGATCACAAGAAGAGTGTGCAAATGACTTGCAAGCCACCCTTTTTTATGCCAAAAAATTGAGCACAAGTGCGGTTTATTTGGTTGCTCACCGACCTTGAGAAATTGTCTTATAACACAAATAAATTCATATCACTATGAATACTTATGGGAATGAGATGATTTTTAGATGAATCCTACACCTCTTGATGAGAGGATCCTAGAAAAATATAAGCTCCCATTAATAAGATCGCCCACATGGAGTTTGTCCCTAGTTTCTGATTTTAACACCCTCTCAACTAGGGAGAACCCCATCTACTAATCCATCTATCTCACTATACTATCTTTGCCATCAATGCCCTACACTGCTTTTCTATGCACTGCTCTCATCTACTGAACCACGAAGAAGAAGAAGTAATCAAGAATGTCTCATACCATTTTCTACTGACTCGAAGTCAGTTTCATATGAGGAGAGTGTGTCATACCACTTTTACTCACATGAAGTCAGCTTTATTGATCCCATATCGATATAACAAGAAAGTGTCTCAAACCACTCATATTGATCCCAAATCCATTTCATTAATCCTAGATGAACGGAGGTCATCCTAGCATAGGGAGTATGGTAGATACAACGATGCATCCATTGATAGTATAACTATGGTCCCTAACCCCATTTCTGAGCTCATTCATCAGATGAGAGGTACTTCCCATGAGTCCAAGACTACATGGGTAGGATGCCTTGACGCGAGAACTAATCATCCTCTCGACAGTTGCCATAGGAGAACTAATCATTGTGGAACATAGGAGAACTAATCATCATGTTCCATAGTCTCCATGGGGTTTCATATCCAAGGCTGAGCCATTCACCCTGTACACAGTGCACCACAAGGGGAGGGTGAGTCACCCTATGGTAGTGTGTTGCTTCAATCCATGAGAGATTTTGCCCCAAATATACCTTGGAATATTCTTAGCACCAATCTAGCGAGGCTCAACTATATATGAGCTCATTATGCTAGTTACAAAGCATATGTCTCGATGGAAGTTCACCAAGAACATCAATGCAAATGAGTTCATGAAACTGAGAGGCTTTTCCCAAATATGGTTCGGCATCATCACCATATAGCTTCTAAAAGTTAAGATCGTCAAGGTAGTCAAGGGCTTGCACTTTACCCTTCCACATTCGGAATCCAACTTCCTCTTACTTCTACAGGTGAGATGGCCAGCACCTATTAGAAATACATCATTGTTATAAGGTTTCGGTATGAGAGGTCTATCATCCACAAGCTTCAAACAATGGTTTGGATCAATCCTCTTATACTCTCCCTAGTGTGTTTTGCTTTAAGCCATAGGGGGCTTTCTTCCACATGTATAAATGAGATTCCCGATCATGAATATCAAACTCCTCAGGTTGTTCCAAACCTGTTAACCTTCTACATGAGGGGAATGGCCACCTTCTAGGCTTTTCCTCTGTTACATCTCAGACATGTACCTTCACACTCTTCTTGAATTCAGAAATCCTTGTCACAATCTCTCTCACGTCAGGTGGGGCCCCATAAGTAGACCTTCAGTGTTATAGATGAGATATCTCAATTAACATGATCCCCAATGGACCATCCTGCAACTTGATACAGATTTCCAACCTTAAACCCATGAGAAAAAAAATCTTTTAAAAATTGTATTTTCAAACATGTACCGTTCCATTGATGAATGGCACCCTAAAACCTTTGACTTCCATTACCGAAATGGACACCAAGTTCTTCCTGCGATTGAGTACATAAAAGAGATTATGTGAATGAATTGAGTTACCCTCATTCAATTTAGGGGTAACACCCTTTCCACGATTGGTAGCACCAGCTCCAAGTATAATACCACAAATGTTTACATCTCTACCAAATTAGAGAGAGACCACCCTTCTATTCGATGGAGTGCCTTGAAGCACTACAATCAATAAGGAAAATTCCCAAAGAATCTGAAGGACAAGGCTAATACAAGATAACACTTCTTTATCTTGTGAGAAACAACATTTGATTGTTCATACCCGGGGTTCCCTGCTTTCTCACAAGAGTTAGTCATTTTCTTGATGACCTGCATTACCTGTCATTACTCTAATCATTGAAGATGTCCCTAGAATGATTGTTATCATCATCAAATGATGTGTCCCCGCCATTGAGACACTCCTTTGCATAATGGTAAAACAAGTCATCTGTCTTTCTTTCCACTCTTAGATCTGGACTTTCCAATGAAGTGATCTTTAGGTAGGCCATTATAAGCTTCTATTACACCATTTAAATAATGTTCTCTACTTTGATTTCACCCTTGGTGAATTTGAAGGGGGATGAGGAATCTATTGATCCTTTTGTTCCTTCCCAACTCCCTTTGTTGATTGCTCTTTCACTCTTGCTTTGGCATTGTCTTCGGCTCACCTCTCATACCATGTTAAATTTAGGTATGTTCTATGCTAGAGCAATTTATTTCAATTTTCACTTTTAGCTTAATATATTTTCAAGATTAGAAATCACACCACCCTTAAACCAAACTATAGATAGAACATAAATATAAATCGTAGAAGACAATCTAAGAGAACATGAGACAAGATGTGGCACTAGCCAGGGATGAACCCCAATGTGAGCAAACCCTTCGTCAATTATTCTTATATGATCTTGAATAGTTCAGCAGAGAGAGAGAGATAGTACATATACATCATAATTCAACATTTTGAGTTATCAAAATAAGATTAGAGATCTTTTCTTAGAAGATGTCATGTGAGGTAGCTAATATAAGCTTTGGTGAAGGCAAACTACTTCAACAGATCCTTTAAGGTCACTCCATGAGCATACTACACCTCATTGTGTTGCACCTCATCACCATGCTCCACCCGTCAGTGTGCTACACCCATTCATTGAGTTTCTATTGTCACAGAGATGCAATCAGCCATGGTTGTATCCATCATGGTGCACTATGTTGCACCACTCACAGTTGTACCCGTACATGTTGTTATACATACAACCTCCATTATGCTAAAATCTTTACACTTGTACCTATACATGATGTTGTACATACTGTCACCATGGTGTTGCACTAACTGTCACCTACATCCAACCAAAACAATTTTTTTTTCTTACCTTAGAGCTGCCCACACAAACCTCTGTCCTCATTTCTTCAAACTCGACCTACCTATAACATTAAACGACCCTCCACGAAGTCACTAAGAAACCCTTGGTATGATGTTATGACCTATGGCCTAGCACATATCAACTCTGAAGTTAATGTCCTCAAAGCAATTACATAAACATAATTAACACATAAACACTAATGAGAAGACTTCAACTCTTTCCTTTATTGTATAACTATACCTTATCCAACAATCTTGAAGGCATGCCTATGTTAGCTTCCTTTATCACACAGTCACCTAGAGAAAACGTGTATCTTAATGTTGTGATAAGACATTTCCTAGCTGCGTTATAGGGCTACCTTTGTTGCCTCATTGACAGTGGATGAATGCTCCCTTAGGATTGTGGATAAGGGCTGCTTCAGGCAATGTATTAGGGCCTTCATTAAAAACATATTAAGGCTCCTTCTAGACTGTGAATAAATATCTCTAGGATAGTGTATTATGACCTTTCGTAACTACAAATTAGGGCCTATATTAGTTGTGTATAGAACCTCCTCTTAGCTACATATTAGCGCCTAGTTTCTCTGGAATAGGATCACTATTTAGCTTTCAATAAGGGATCAAGCAGACTATCGATTAAAACACCTTAGGACAACATATACGGGCCTCTTTAGCAGTGAATTAGGGCCACCCTTAACTGCGGATTAGAACTCCCTCCTTCACTGCGTAGAGCTTTCTCTTTTGACTATGCCTTGATATCGTATAGAATAGCAATTAGGCATCTCCCTTTACGTCAGCGTTAACGTCTCTCTCAGAATGCGGATTACGACATGGCACATACCATTTGACTGTGGCCAAATTGTTGCTATGGCATCCTCCTTACTGCGGTTAGGGCATCATGAGACTTAGGTCATCGTATACTCTTCGGACCTCTCCTCCCACCAAAACCCAAAGGTAAGTGGAGAGGAAGAGATCACAAGAAGAGTGTGTGCAAATGACTTTCAAGCCACCCCTTTTTATACTAAAATGTTTAGCACAAGTGGGGTTTATTTGGTTGTTGGTCAACCTTGACGAATTTTCTAATAACATAAATAAATTCATAACAGTATGAATACTTATGAGAGTTAGATAATCCTTAGATCAATCCTCCACCTTTAGATGAGAGGGATCCAAGAAAAATATCAGCTTTAATTAATAGAATGACCCACATAAAATTTTTCCCTAGTTTGCAATTTTAACTAGTTTTCTATGGAAAAATTTGCAATGCATTTGATTATGAATCATTTCAGCATATGCCCAAGCAACATCTTTCACTCTAGTAGCCATTATTTGACTTGTAAATTAAAGGAAAAATTCGAAAAATGAAAACAAAAAAATAGCATTGCTTCAAAGTTTATTTCTTTTAGAAAAAGAATTGTTTTCAATTCCCATATTTGCACCAAAAAATAAATTAGAAAAAACATATTTTAAAAGTGAAAAAAAATACCTCTCGGGACAAATTACCTCCCGAAAGCTTCTCCCACAAACAGCTCCTCAATGCGACTCCAATGGCTTCCCAAGAAGCTCCTCACTTCTACTCCAACGCTTGCCCAAGACTCCTCACTACTGCTCCAAAAACAAACTCCGCAGCTCTTCACAAACTCCTCACAAAATCTCACTGAAATGCAATGAGATAGTTGTGAGGAAATGAGAGGTGTTGGGTAGATTTTATGGGATTTGGGACAGGGAAATGGACCCCAAAGAACCCGAAGGCAGAAAATAATGGGCTTTCGGGTCTTGAAATCAACACAAAATAAATTCTTTTCGACTGCACCCACCAAGTTGGACAAGTTAGGTCAGGCTCAGCGGAGTCGACCGGGTTGTTATCAATTTGCAGAGTCCATCACTGACTCATTCATATCAGTAACAATCTCGCTAGCCAAACCGATTTGGCCACCGAGGTGACTCGGCCAGGCCCTCGCTTGATCTGGCTCGGTCATTTCGGTTTCCGCCAACACGTTTTTTAAAATAGTGGTATGTAATGTTGTGCTTAATGGTTATTCATTATTTCAGTGAAGATATTTTATTTTTTTAATTATGCTGTTCATGCCTTAGTGAATGATTATTCCAGACCATCTATGGTTTGTTTGTTATTTATTACTTTGTATAGTGAATATTGATGTTCTTTAGTGAAAATTAATTAAATTTATGGCATGCATTCATTCCGTTTGTAGATAATGTTATTATGTGTTTTTAATTAACATTGTCAGATAATTTTGGGTTCTGAATGAAACACTCCTTCACATTTATGTTATCGAGATGATTATTTCACACAATCTTTTGTAGCTGATATGATTATTTCACATAAACTTTTGTAGCTTATATGATTCTTGTTAACTAGTTATACCAACTACAATGTCTTTAAGTTTAGTTCATAGTTATATATTATTTTTTTAATGACCCATAGGTGTTTATAATTAACATCCCTATAATATTAGTTCTTCTTATAGTGTTTAAAATTTGACCCAAAACTTCTTATTAAGGTGCTTGAAACTTGCTTGGCCTTTGTTGCTAACTGTGGGTCTCAATCGTTGTTTCTTTTTAATGCTTATATACTAAGGATTTTATCACTCATACATATATACCTCAACTCTTGATTTAATTATGCAATATGTTTCCCTTTATATATGTATATTTTCATGATATGTGCTGAAAAACCCTAATGTTCATTTCTGTAAAATATTGTTCTCTTCTTACTTTCTTTATTGTTAGTTCTAATATGAGAAATCCATGAGGCAAGTGAAATCTGATTCCCTTTTGCAATCTGATAACAACTTTGGAAGACTTAGTTATAGTTATGTCCTCATACAAATATATGTATTTTTTCACCATTAATATTCTATGTAATAACTGGGATCTAACCATGTTTCTACATAAGAAACATCCCAAATCTTCCATATCAAAAACTTTACTAGCATGTATCATTGCTTATGAATATAATTTAATAAAACCTTCACACAGTTTCACAATCGACTAGATTTACAAGAGTTCCATCAATCCTCTTCATACAAAATTTAGGACAAAAACTTACAAGGTTCTATACACTACTTCCATTTAAAGAAAAAAATTTGTTCTCAAAGAAAATTATGAATGCAAAATTTATCAACATAAAATATTTATCTATTAGTTTAGGATTCCATGGAATTAAGCAGAATACCTCTCCTCCCAAGAAATGAGAACAACAACCCACTTAAACGAGTTTCACGTTGTTTGACAGTTTTTCAAAGGCATCATGATTGTACAAGTCTCAGTCCCAGGAACTCACAAACACACTGTTCACTAGCCCCAACCAACTCAAGAATTCCCTAACTAGTAGTGTCCTACCTTCCCTTAAAAATATTTTCTTCAAGGCACTAAATTTCTCTTATTCCTTCTTAGTTTCCTTAGGTGTTCTCTCATACATTCCTTGGATTCTTTTTGCCCAATTTAGATGATTACTTGGATTCTTTTATCCCAATATAGATGACTTGTCTCTAGAGAAGGATGTAATTGTCCTCTAACTATTTGGTGAGTGGAAACTTTTTCATTTAGTGCCTTTTCCTCATAAATTTCAAGGATTGTCATAGCCACTTCTATATAAATTCAAATTAAACTTTAAACATTATTTTTTTCCACTAGGATTTCCATGTAGCCCATGATTTACCATGTATTTGCATGGCAAGTAAATAAAACAAAATATTCCCAATAACTGAGGGACATTATATATTCCCGTGTAGTTCGGAACATCGTCCTTGGAGTTTACTCTTTCCCTTGGAATAGGTTGGGGTATATTATTTTCACATAAATCTTTCATCTTCCTAGGTGGCCTCTTTTGGGATGTGGTTCCTCCACTTCACTTTAACCTAGGTGATAGTTTTCCTCCGTAACATTATTTCTGTATGGTCAAAGATACACATAGTCTCTACCAAGAATTCTCCATCTAGTTCAACCTATTTCAGAATCGTAAAAATTATCATTAGTTTATATCCATCATCAATCAAAAGACATATACATATCAAAAAATTTAATGCTCAATTTTACCTACACATCCTACAAGTTAATGATATGTATAGGATCATATACATACTTCTTTAACAAAGAAACATGGAACACATTATGTACTCGTATGTAGCTAGGTAGTCCCATTCAGTATGTTACAAGCCCAATTATTTCCAATATTTTGAAAGGACCACACGATCCGGGAGCTAGTTTTGCAGAACGATACAACTCAAGTTAATTTTTTTGGGTTTAACCCTTACATATACATGATCTCCAACTCAGAATTCTCTCTTATTTCTCTTCTTATCTTCCTAATCCTTACACTTGTGTTGGCCAATCTTTAAATTCCATCAAACTTTTCTTATAGTGTCCTCCATTTCCACTAGCATATTAGGCCCTATTATCAACTTATCTTGATGGTTTCTTGAGTTGTTAGGTTTCATGCATTCCTTTAATACAATGCTTCAAAAGGACTAGTTTTCAATGAGGCATGGTAGTTGTTGTTTTATGAAAATTATACCAAGTGAAGATAGTCTTCCCACTTGGTTGGTTGTTGCATAGCATACATCATTCACATATATACAAGTACCTTTTTTACTTGGTTGGTTTTCCCATCTATCTTTAGATGATATTGTAACAACCCTATATTTATGTTTCTTAATATTAATTATTTTTAGAGATGTAGCTATTATTCGGTTGAATGCTTATGGAATCCATGTTTAGATTATTGTGATAACATAATTATTTTGATTATCACTCATAAGCAAATTGTTTGGGAAAACTCATGAAAGGACACTAGAGTTAGAAGATTTTGTGCAAGCCTGGAAAAAATTCTGTGCGGTTAAGTCCATGTAATGGACCTTCCCTGAAATATCCTTAAGAAAAAACCCTTGGAAAAAATAAGTGGAAATAAATTGATTTAACATGATGGGAGAGATAAATCATGTTAAATCACATAGTTGGAGAAAAATACTAAGTATGGTGGAATAAAGTGATTAAGGAGAAAAATGCAGGCTTTAAAGAAAAAGAGAACACATCTTAAAAAAAAAAAAAAAAAAACTAAAATAAAGAAGCCTAGGAAAAAGGGTTGGGAGACCTTAAAGCAAGAAATTGCTAAACCTTTGTTGGGAAGAAAATTATAGAAAGAAACCACTTATGTATCAAAGGGGTTGTTGATTCTTGGGGCAAGAAGATCTTAGCTTGAGGGGAACTCTAAGAGGGATTTCATGGTCAGAAGGAACATGTTTGGTTCCTGATTATTTTCCAAGAAGTAATTACGGTTAGATTCCTAGTTATTTTCTTTTATTGATGTTGAATGGTAAATGTTATGTAGATTGTAGATTAGTGATATAAATGCATGCCTTAGACAGAAGTATATGTTCATCTTTGCATGCCTACTATACAAATTCTATATTCAGTTAATTTTAACTATATGTATATTTCCTTATGTGTGCACGGAAAACAGATCATATAATCATTAATTGTAATATAAAAAAATTTACACATTCAAGAACGTGACTATGTAAATATTGGATCCTTGTATGAATAACTATGTATAATACATAATCCTATATTCATAAAATAGATTGGTCAATTTAATACTGCATGCATGGTTATAAGAATATGAGAAGAGGACCCCAAGGGTTCGCTCAACCCATTGAGTCTTTGTTGTTAAGTGCCTCCCCAATTGGGAGGTCACAGGGTCAATTCTCCTTGATGCCCTTGGGGTTATGCTTTCATAGTGTGGTTGGTGGGCTTGATTCCTTCGAGGTTGATTTGCTGAGATTTTCCTATGTGAAAAAGGGGAATCCAAGAAGAGTATATGGCACATGCACATTAAGTTCTTTGTTATTTAATATATATCTGTGTTGATAACATTAGATTTGCATGCCTAGTTATAGATATTTTTGGAACATTATTCCTTGATATTAACTTCGATGCATGTAGAAGCATTCAAATTTAGGATAAATTATCAAAACAAGATTTTGATTTCTAATGATGTGTAACCTGGAACATTTTTCTACAGAGATAAAAAATAGATATTATAAATTTATGTTAACCCTGTAATTATACGAAATGTTGCACATGAGTCACTTGTTCATTAGTCAAGCTAGTTGATATAATTGTTAGGGGAAATTGGTTCAAAAATCCCCCGAAGACATTAATATAGTAATAAATAACACATGAATAGATGATTCCATGGAATTAAATGATCGATAAATTTAAAAATATCAAGCGTAATAGTTTAGATAATAACCATAACGAATTTGTTATTAATGTTGTATACATTAAACAAATGAAACTATTCTTCTATAAAAGTCAAGTTGATATAGAAATGGCTATGGCTAAAGCATTGTACACACTAAATTCCACAATATGTCTAAGTCGATATTGGCTAGACAATAATTTACATAGGAGATTCATAATAGAAGCAAGGGTGTTGCCCTTGTGATTAAATAAAATGATCACACCAGATAGATTAAGTCAACGAATGTAGAAGAATCTGAATGAGATGAAAAAAAATATAATTTCCAAAACAATATTTACACTAATATATTGCTAACTGATCCTAGACTTAGGTTCAAAGTGATAAACACTGAAGCCTATGAAATTTCATATGAATATAGAGGGAGAATAACCTTATGGGACAAGTCTTGAATTCAAGGACCAACACAAGAAGTCTAAACATTTAAAAGAGAACATCGAATTCGAAGTTGATGTGAAGAAGTATAATTATTTAAATGAGAGAATTATATATAAAATCTACTCTAAATTAACTCATGGTAAAAATCTATATAACGATACTAGACATATATTTCTCTAATGAAAGAGCACATACTCATGTAAATGAATTGAAAATAATATAGAAAGTATCCATAGCCATCACTCGACATAGAACCAAGAGATAAATCTAGACACAATATAAGAATTGAACTAAATTACCAAATATGGTGAAACATATAATAAAATATATAACCACAATTGAAATCCTCAATAATAATTCCATATAGTTTGTAGACATAACCTTCAACATTCGAAGGGATAATTGTGATAATTTGTTAAAGTTGGCAACTAGGGAAAAAGTCCATGTGGGTCATCTTATTAATGGAAACTAATATTTTTCTTGGATCTCTCTCATCGAGAGGTGTAGGATTGACCTAAACATCATCTGATTTCGATAAGTATTCATGGAGATATGAATTTATTTGTGTTATGGGACAATTCATTAAGGTCAGCTAGCCACCAAGTAAACCCAACATGCGTTCAACATTTTAGTATAAATGGAGGTGCCTTGAAAGCAATTTCGACACACTCACTAGGGATCTCTTCCCCGCTACTTGTATTTGGATTTTTCTAAGAGGGGAGATACTAAAAGATAACGCTGCCCTAATGGAGAAAGGTTCTATGCTATCTAGAGCGAGTGTTGTTGGGTTGTGTTATATTCTTTCCACGACTAGCCTACCTAGTTAACCAAGGGGCTGGGGCGGGTAGAGCTGCCCCTTCGTTGAATTGACTTCATAGCATGAGGGTCAGAGGCGGCTTGGGCGGAGTACTTAGGCCCCATTTATGCGGTCCGGGGCAATGCCCCAGGAATTTTTTCCTCAGACCATATATTAGGTTGGGCGGACCTACCTATGGTTTTGTGCATGGTTTTCACACATGGTTTTAGATGTGATGGTTTTCAGTCCATTCTATTGGATGATTCAACATGTATAAATATGTATTTTATCATTGAGAGGAACATAATGAAAAATCAATCTGGTAACCCCGATTTTGGGATCCAAGGGAAAATCTCTATGTATATGTGTTTTGTGTGTTATGCTCTTGCATTGTCTATTTTTTGTTGTTAAACTTCAGATGTAGGTAATTTTTGTACGGGGTTAAAACCTACATTTGGTATGAGAGTTGTTTTGGCTTCAATGGGAAGCCTTTGTTATTGAGGGGTTTCACTAGGGCATGTGGTAGACCCTGTTCAGTGGGAGATCTGCAGGATCAATTCTAGTGGTGACAGAAGATGGAGAGGAGTGGAAAGATAGAGATCAAAAAATTTAATGGTTAGAGTTTTAACTTATGGAATCTCAATATGGAGGATCTATAAGTAGTGGAAAGATAGAGATCAATCAATTTAATGGTTAGAGTTTTGAGTTGTGGAATCTAAAGATGGAGGATCTGTTAGTGGATAAAGATCATTGGATCATGATAGATCTAGGTACTAAACCATTGGGAGTGTCTGATGAAGAATGGAAGAAGTTGGATCAAAAGGCTAAGTTTACAATACGATTGTGTGTTTTAGTTTCAGTATTGCTGAACGTATCAGGGGAAGCTACGACAATAGCTTTTTAGGACAAGTTAGGGACTTTGGACCAATTTAAGTCTCTGGTGAATAAATTGTTCCTATGGAAAAAGTTGTATAACCTGAGGATGAAAGATGGAGACTTGGTGACAGAACATCTGAATGAATTTAATACTATGGTAAGGTAGTTATTATTTGTTGATATTAAAATTTCATATGAAGATAAGTGCATCAGTTTTTTGTGTTCTCTACCAAATTTGTGGGATAGTCTGGTTATTGCAATAGGTAGCAATGAAACTACATTGCAATTTGATGAAATAGTTTGATCCTTGCTGACAGAGGAGATGAGACAGAAAAATATGGAGAACCAAAAGGTGATGCCTTGTTTGTACAAGGAAGGTCCCAGAATAGAAGCAAAAATAAGTCATCGAGTGGGAGATTTAAATCTAGAGGGAGATCTAAATCTCCAGGAAAATGTGTAAAGGTGGCTTGTTGGAAATGCGAAAAGGAGGGGCACTACAAAAGGAACTATAAATCTAAAGCTCGTGAGAAAGGAAAGGGATTTGATGATTCTCCTGCTGCAGAGGAAAAATCCACCTCAGATGAAGGTGGGGATGTGTACTTGGTTTCCTCAAGTACACATGTACATCATGAGAAATAGTTGATTGACTAATGTGCATCCTTTCACTTCCCTCTCCATAGAGAGTGGTTCTGCGAGTATGAGAAATACAATTGTGGTGATTTCCCCCTAGGGGATAATATGAAGGATAGAAACATTGGTCGTGGAAAAGTAGAGTTGAAGTTGCAAGGTGGAAGGGTTAGAACACTTCTGAGTGTTCTCCATATTCCTGCATTGGCCAGAAATCTGATTTTTGTAAGCAAGCTGGATGATGCGGGTGTAAAAATATATTGTTTGAGAAGGATAACTACAAGATGGTTTGGGGGAGCACTCGTATTGATGCGGGGAGTTTGGATTGGAACTCTGTACAAGATGCAAGGTGGCACTATTGTTGATGGGTGTAACATTTCTATGGTTCCTGATAGTGGAGCATAAAATCTAGTGGTCTCTAGAGAGAAGACCATGTTATGGCATCGAAGGCTTGGACATATTGGAGAGAAGGGTCTTTGAATATTTCATGGTAAAGGTATGGTAGAAGGTATGAGTAATAGCTCTTTAGGTTTTCATTTCTGTGAAAACTGTGTATATGGGAAGCAGAATCAGGTGAGTTTCCCCTCTGGTGGTAAGAGGGTGAAACAGATAATAGAGCTTGTTCATAGTGATGTCTTTGGACCTGTGAAGGTTCCATCACTGGGTAAGTCTGTGTACTATGTATCATTTATATATGACTTTTCAAGGAATACATTGATATATTTCCTTAAGGAGAAATCTGAAGTCTTTGACATGTTTAAATAATTTAAGCCTCTAGTGGAAAGCAAGATAGAGAAGAAGATAAAGGTGTTGAGGTCAGATAATGGTGGAGAGTTTTGTAGCAAGGAATTTGAAGAATTCTGTAAGAAGTGTGGTATATCACAACATAAGACTACTTCGTACACACCTAAGAAAAAAAATTGCAGAAAGAATTAACAAGACGTTGATGGAAAGGGAAATAAGCATGCTCAGTCGTGTCAGGTTAGGACAATAATTCTACGTAGAGGCAGTGGAGACAATATGTTACCTAGTCAACAGATCATCTTCATCAACATTGGTGGATAAGACTCCACAAGAGGTATGGATTGGTAATAAACCCTCTCTTTCACATATGATGGTATTTGAATGTGATGCATATGTACCTGTTCCAAACAAGAAAAGAACCAATTTCAATAGTAAATCTAAAAAGTGCATCTTTATTGGGTATAAGGCTAGTTTAAAGGGTTATAATCTTTGGAACCCAATAAAAAGGAAGGTTGTGTACAGTTGAGATGTGGTGTTCATAGAGGTGAAATATGTTATTAAACATCAACTCCAACCAATGGAATTTGAGAAGATAGAGTCTAGGCTTAAGGATGAAGAATCATACTTTATAACAAAGGAGGAATTAGAAGATGAAAAGCCACAAACTCCGGGTGTGAGAAGATCAGTTTGAGAAATAAGCAACCAAAAAGGTATAGTCCATCTTCTTGCTATTCAAATTTTGCTTTATCTATTACTCATGATGATCTCAGACCTGTGAAGGAAGTAGTAGGTTCAGAGGATGGAAAACTTTGGAAAGTGGCCATGGTTGATGAAATGACATCTTTGCAAAAAAATGAGGGTTAGGATCTGGTGGAGTTACCGGCAGGAAGGAAACCCTTTTTTAGCAAATGGGTGTTCAAGAAGAAGACAAATGCAAAAAGGAAAGGTGGAGAAATAGAAAGCTTGGTTGGAAGCAAAAGGTTATTTTCAGGTATCAAGAATTGATTCTGGTGATATTTTTTCTCCTTTTGCCAAAGTATCTTCGATTAGATTACTTTTATCTGTTGTTGCTGCTTTTGATTCTGAGGTAGAACAGATGGATGTGAAGACATAATTTCTTCATGGGATCTAGAAGAGGAGATTTACATGAAGCAAATTAAATGTTTTGTAATGAAAGGTAAGAAAGAGTTTTTATGCAAGTTAAATAAGTCTTTGTATGGGTTAAAATAGTCACTAAGGATGTGGTATCATAAATTTGATACATTTATATGGGGACTTGGCATCACTAGAAGAAAAGAAGAGCACTATGAGTATTTTAAATTAATTGGTGACATTGTTACTTATCTTGTCTTGTATGTGGATGATATATTGCTCATTGGAAATGACAAAGAAATTGTCCAGGATTTAAAGACCCAATTGTCCTCCAAATTGGACATGAAAGATCTTGGTGCTGCAAACTATATTTTGGGCATGAAAATTAAAAGAGCTCGGTTAAAGAGGAATCTCTAGTTAAACGAGAGGAAGTATGTCGAGACAATACTGTAGAGGTTTAATATGCAGGATAGTAAATCGGTGTAGGTTCATATTCCTGTAGGTGTAAAGTTATCTGTCAAATAGTCTCCCAAGACATAAGAAGAGGAAGATTACAAGTCTCGTGTTCCATATGCAAGTGCAGTCGGTAGCCTAATGTATACAATTGTCTGTACTAGACTAGATGTTGAACCTAAAGTGGGAGGATTGAGTAGGTTTATGTCAAAACTAGGGAAGGAGCATTGGACAACAGTGAAGTGGGTTTTGAGGTATTTGTGTGGCACTAGTGAATATGGTTTGTGCTACCAAGGAAGACCAGGATTGGATAGAGTGTTGGATATTCGTGGCTTTGTTGATACAAACTAGGCTAGAGATCTAGATCAAAGAAGATCTACAAGTGGGTGTGTGTTTAACCTGTTTTAAGGTCTAGTGAGTTGGATGAGTAAGAAACAATCTGTAGTGGAACTATTAACTATAGAGGTAGAATACATGGCATCTTCTCATGAAAGAAAGGAAGCATTTTGGCTGCAGATATTTTGTTGAAGTATCAGGTTAGTACACGGAGCTATAAGGGTAGAATTTGATAGCCAAAGTGCAATTTTCTTTGCAAATAACCCTACTTACCATTGAAGGACAAAGCTCATTGATTTTTAGTATCACTTTGTCAAGGATATGATAGAAGACAAAAATATGTTGTTAGTAAAGGTGGACACTTTGAAGAATACTATAGATGCATTGACAAAATATGTGAGCTCTGAGAAACATTGGGTGTTTCAGGGCTGGATAAATGACTAAGCTCTCCTGTGGCTGCCTATGGAAAGAAAACAAGTGGGAGAATTTTGGGTTGTGTTATATTCTTTCCATGACTAGCCCACCTAGTTATTCAGGGTGTTAGATGGGGGGTGGAAGCCTCCTCTGTTCAAGGCATTTAAGGGCGGCGTCTAGCCCCCCTCTAGAAGGTCCAAGGCAGCACCCCGGGGGAATTTTTTTTGGACCATATGTTAGGTCAGGTGGATCTACCTATGGTTTTGTGCATGGTTTTGGATGTGATGGTTTTCAGTCGATGGTATTGGTTGCTTTGGAATTTATAAATATGTGTTGTAAAATTGAAAGGAAATTAATGAAAAATCAATCTGGTAGTCATGATTTTTAGATCTACGGGAAAATCATTCTGTACATGTGTTTTATGTGTTAGGCTCTTGCATTGTTTATTTTATGTTGTTAGAATTTGTATGAAGGTAATTTTTGTATGCGGTTAAAACCTTCAAGTGCCCTAGGCTCTACGCTACCCTAATGAAGAATCCCTAGACGTAGGAGGAAAGGGAGATCTAGCATGGTGAAGGAGGCCTAATAGCAGACCCTAACGCAATCCTATCATGCCCTAATCTATAAGCTATTCTAGAGGGTTTGTAGATAGCCCTTAGACATAGCAAAAGGGATTCCCTAACAACAATAAGGACGCTCCCATTCACTGCCTCAACCTGCCCTCATATTCCATCGAAAGGAGCCCTTATATGCTACCCTAATCTACTATCATAAGGAGGCCTTATGTATGCCCTAGCCTCAGATCTAAGGTACGATTACAACTGAGCTAAATGTGCCTTAGCCTTAAATCTGAATGGAGACTTAGCCATAGATGAAGTACAACTCTAGTAGCCATTAAGGGAGAGGTGTGGTTGTAGTTAAAGGAGGCCTAAATCCACAACAAAGACAGGCTAGATCCACAGCAAATGAGGAGACCTATACGTAGCTAGGAGAGGAGGCCTAATCTATAATCAACAGGAGCTCCTATACATTATCAAAGGGAAGTCCTAATCTGCCATCAAGCATAGCCAAGATATGTGGCAGAAATCTAATTGGGATGTAGGTGATAGCATGGAAATGTGCATTGTAGGTATTATAGTGGGACAACCATATATTTATACATGATGAATACATGGACAACAAGGTACAACATGTCTAAATAAGACAGTTGCAAGCATGATGACAATGAGACATCAATGAAGCTTGGTGGATCAAGAAAATAGGAGAGCTACAAGCATGATGACAATGGGACAACAATGTAGCTTGGTGGAGCAGGAAAATATGATAGCTGCAAGCATGATGACACATGGGATAGCTACAAGCATGGTGAAGCATGGATAGTAGCAGCATGGTGAAACATGAATAGCAGCAGTGTGGTAAATCATGGAGAACAACAAGCATAGTGCTGCAAGTACATTAGGACAACAATATAGTACGTGGCGCAACAAGCACATGGGTGACAACATGGTGCAACGATGGAACAAGGTACAACAATGCCCAACAATGGGATAGTAGTGCAACATGGTGCAACACAATAATGTGTAGCATGATGATGAGATGCGTCACAATGATAGGTGAAGGAGTCACCTTGGAGAATCAGGTGAAGCAACTTGTCTTCAACTGATCTCATGTATCATCTTCTTAGAGATGATCTATGCTCTTACCTAGACAAGTCAAGGTGTTGACTTCTGTTCTAAATGTACTATCTCTCTCTCTCTCTCTCTCTCTCTCTATCACTATGTTGAACTTTTCAAGAAAATATAAGAAGAATTCATCAAGGGTTCCCCACATTAGGGATTTTCCCTGGCTAGGGACACATCTTGTGTCATCTTGTCTTGGCTTGTCTTCTGCGATTTATGTTTCTATCTGCAATTTACTTTAATGCTGACATGATTTCTAATCTTTGAAAGATATTCAGCTAACTATGAAAATTGAACTAAATTGCTCTAAGCATAGAACATACATAAAATTAACATGGTATCACATATGAGGTGAAGATAATGCCCAAGAAAGAGTGAAAGAGCAATCACCAAAGGCAATTCGGAAAGGATAAAAGTATCAATGGATTCCTCATCCCTCTTCAAATTCACCAAGGGTGAAATCGAAGTAGAGAACATTATCAGAATGGTGCAATGGAAGCTTATGATGGCCTATCTAAAGATCAATTCATTGGGAAGTCTGGATCTAAGGGTGGAAGGAAAGGTAGATGACTTGTTTGGCCATTATGTGAAGGAGTGTTCGAATGGTAGGGACACATCACTTGATGATGATAATAGTCATTCTAGGGACATCTTCAATGATCAAAGGAATGAGAGGTAATGGTTTATTCTTTAGAGAAAGCAAGGAACCCGAGGTATGAAGAATCAAATGTTGTTTCTCATAAGATAAAGAAGCATTATCTTGTATTGGCCCTCTCCTTCAGATTCTTTGGGAATCTGGCTTATTTATTGTAAGGCTTCAATGCACTCCATTAGATAGAAGGGTGCTCCCTCCAATTTGGTAGAGATGTAAACAATCGTGTGATTATACTTAGAGCCAATGCCACCTATCCTAAAAAGGGTGTAGGGAATGTTACCCCTCAATTCAATGAGGGTAACTCAATCCATTTACAATATCTCTTTTATGTACCTGATTGCAAGAAGAACCTAGTGTCCACTTTGACATTGAATCTCAAATGTCAGATGGTGGCATTCGTCGATGGAGAGGTACATGTTTGGAAATATAATTTTAAAAGATACTTTTATCTTTGAGTTGAGGGTTACGAATTTGTATCAAGTTGTAGGATGGTCCATTAAGGACCATGTGAGTTGAAATATCTTATCTATAACACTAGATGTCTACTTATATGACTCTATCTGATGTGACTCAGATGGTGACTCAGATGCCTAAATTCAAGAAAAGCATGAAGTTACATGTCTGAGATGTATCGAAGTAAAATCTTATGGGCGGACCATTCCCCTCTTGTAGCAGGTCCACATGTTTGGAATAACCCGAGGTGTTTGAGATTCATGATTGAGAATCTCATGTGTGCAGGTGGAAGAAAGCCCTCTAAGGCTTGAAGAAAAGCACCCTGGGTTTGATATGAGACGATAGTTGTGAGATGAAGTTGAGATTCACTAAGAGTGAAGCTAATCTAGACCTTTGTTTGAAGGTTTTCAATGATAGACCTCTCATACTGGCACCTTCTAAGGACAACCTATTTTTGAAAGGTGCAGAACCTCTCATTTACAGAAGTAAGAGGGAGCTAGATTCTAAATGTGGAATGATAAATGTCAAGCCCGTGACTACCTAAAAGATCATAAGCTTCTAAAGTTATATGGTATTGATGCTAGACCTAATTTGGGAAATGCCTCTGAGCTGCATAAGGTCATTTACATTGATGTTCTTGGTGAGCTTTCATCCGCACATATGTTTTGGAGTTAGCATGATGAGCTTATATATCGTTGAGCCTCACTCGATTGATTCCAAGAATCTTCTGAGATATCTTTGGGGCACAATCTCTCATGGATTAAAATAGACCGCCTGAAATATGAAGCTGCATGATTACTTGAGTGTTGAATGTGTAAGCAGTGTGGAGGATCACTAGAGCACTTCTTAGTGCTGGTTCACTTTGGGTTCTCCTTTGATATCAGGGATGAGAAGGGAGCATAACTCGATTTCTATAAGCACCACCGAGACCGAATACATAGCTATGAGTATGATCTCGTATGAACCTGCCTGGTTGTGGAAGCTCTTAAGTGAGTTATTTGTGCACATGATGAATATCACCATGATCCTCTATAACAACCATGGCGGGATTCGATTATTGAGGAATCCTGTATTTGATGATTGCTACAGAAGATATACATTATATACTACCATATATGGGATATGGTACGTTGATGGGGGAGGAGGCTCCATCACATTGAGACTGATGTACACATCATCGACATTTTTTCACAGCCCCGAGGAAAGGTCAAATTTGTGACTTTCCCAAATGACTTGTAGCCATTGAGAGACCTTCTTACAAGGGTCCCGCATGTTACATGCATTGAGCTCTGGGAGCTCTGGGAGGCTAGGGGTACTTATTAGAGCAACAGATGACCATAAGGCAAATCACCCTCTCCTAATGGTGCATTCTGTACAGGGTGAATGGCTCAACCTTCCCTTCTGATACCCCTGGGTGATTTTGGGATACGATGATTAGTTCTCCTATCAAGGCATCCTACCCATGGAGTCTAGGACTCATGGGAAGTACATATCATCTTACCAATGAGTAGGGAAATGGGGTTAGGGACCATAGTAGTACTATCGATGGACGCATCATTCTATCTACCAGACTCCCTATCCTAGGATGACCTCCATTGAACTGGGATCAATGAAACTGATTTGGGATCAATATCAGTGGTTTGAGACACTCTATTGTGATATTGATTTGGGATCAATAAAACTGACTTCTGGTCTGTAGACAATCATATGAGACATTATTGATCAATTGTTCTTCTTCATGGTTCAATAGAGTAGAGCTCAATAGAGAAGAGTAGAGCAGAGCATACCAGTGTAGGGCACTGATGGCAGAGATAGTACAATGAGAAATATGGATCAGCAGATAGAGTTCTCTCTAGCTGAGAGGGAGTGTTAAAATTGGCAACTACGAAAAAACTGCATGTGGGTCATCTTATTAATGGTAGCTAATATTATTCTTGGATCCCTCTCATCGAGAGTTGTAGGATTGATCTAAAGATCATCTAATTATGATAATTGTTCATGGAGAGATGAATTTATTTATGTTATGGGACAATTCGTCAAGGTCAGCCAACAACCAAATAAACCCCACATGTTCTTAATGTTTTAGTAGAGATAGAGGTGCCTTGAAAGTCATTTGGACACACTCACTTGGGATCTCTCCTCTCTACTTGTCTTTGGGTTTTGGTGAGAGGGGAGATCCTAACCGATAATGATGCCCTAATGGAGAAAGGTTCTATGCTATCTAGAGGGAGTGCCCAAGGGTATACAATGCCCTAATGAAGAAGCCCTAGATATAGGAGGAAAGGGAGATCTAGCATGGTGAATGAGGCCTAACAGTAGACCCTAATGCAGTCCTATCATTCCCTAATATATACGTTGCTCTGGAAGGGTTTGAGACAACACTTAGACATAGCTAAAGGGATATCCTAATAGCAATAAGGAGGCTCCCATTCGATTCCCTAACCTGCCCTCATATGTTGTCCAAAGGATCCCTTATACACTGCCCTAGTCCATTGTCATAAGGAGGCCTTAAGTATGTCATAGTTTTAGATCTAAGATAGGGTTAAAGGTGAGTTAAAAGTGCCCTAGCCGCATATCTAAATGGATACATAGCCACAGATGAAATAGAGATCTAGAAGCCGTTAAGGGAGAGGTCTGGCCAGATCCACAAAAAGTGAGGAGACCTATACAAAGCTAGGAAAGGAGGCCTAATCTAGAGTCAAGAGGAGCTCCTATACGTTATCAAAGGGAAGTCCTCATTTTTCGTCAACCATAATGAAGATCTGTAGTAGAAATCTAAGTGTCTTGTAGGTGTTACAGTGTGACAACAGTATAGTTGTACATGATCAATACATGTATAACAAGGTACAAGATGTCTAAAAAGAAAAATTGTAAGCATGATTAAAATGGGACAACAATGAAGCCTGGTGGAGCAATTAAATAGGAAAACTGCAAGTAGGATGACAATAGGACAACAAAGAAGCTTGTCGGAGCAATAAAATACAAAAACTGCAAGCATGAAAACACATAGGACAGCTGCAAGCATGGTGAAGCATGGACAACAACAACATTGTGAAGTATGAACAACAACAGCATGGTAAAGCATGGAAATAAACAAGAATAGTGCTTCTATTATAGTGGGACAACAGTATAACACTTGGTGTCGTAAGTACGCAAAGAAAAAATGGTTCAGCAAGCACATGGGTGACAACATGGTGCAGCAGTGGCACAAGGGGCAACAATGCCCAACACTGGACAGTAGTGCAGGATGGTGCAGCACGATGAGGTGGAGCATGGTGACAAGATGCAGCACAATGATAAGTGAAGGAGTCACCTTGGTGAATCAATTGAAGGAGGTTGTCTTCAACTATTCTCATGTATCATCTTCTTAGAGATGATCTATACTCTTATATAGACAAGTCAAAGTGTTGACTTTTGTTGTAAATGTACTATCTCTCTCTCAATATCTCTCTGTTGAACTACTGAAGAACATATAAGAATAATTAATCAACGGTTTCCCCATATTGGGGTTTTTCGCTGGCTAGCGCCACATCATGTGTCATCTTGTCTTGGCTTGTCTTTTGCAATTTATGTTTATGTTCTATCTAAAGTTTATGTTAATGATGAGGTGATTGCTAATCTCAAAAAGGTATTGAGCTAACTATGAAAATTGAATTAAATTTCTATAAGAATATAACATACCTAAAACTAACATAATTCGATACAAAAAATTCACAATCATAACACAGTAACCATGTCATGAATAACCTTTTATATGAATATATAACTACATAACAAGTCAACATTATGCCATGAAAACATATAAGGCCATACGATATGATAGTGATTCGAATTAGATCCGAAAAAACTCTCTGAGTTTTTATAACTCTGTAGAATTCATACCAAAGTTTCAAAGACTTACAAAGGTCGAGCTTATTAGGAATACCCTCGAAACAATTTTAATTCATGAGCATTGCAAAGCAACGAGGACCCTTGGTCAAGCACGCCGACGGTTTTCCCATGGTAACGCGCACTACCATGAAACACTGAAACAAGAGGTCTTTTAGAGAAATGGGGGGGGGGGGGGGTTTCCGATATGCAATTAGTGACTAGTCGCTAATCACATATCATCGGGAAAACCCCTCAGTGAAGGAAAATCATTGAGCGCCGGAACCAGAAAATGAAAAACCATACAGAATTCATCGATTCTGTCAAAGGCGGGTCCCACATGAAACCGACACGATATCGAAAGGGCTTCGAGCGATAAGTAGTTTCAACCGAGTCCCACTTGATACCACACACTTGGTGCCACACATCCTCTAGAAGAGAGAGAAACCACTCACATCGATTGGGTAAATATCATGTAACTAACCTGCCCGATATGGATGGAGACCGTACGATCTGGAGGCCCTAGATCAACGGCGGACATGCAATCCGATGGATGATCGGATTCAACGGGGTAAACAGGCCGAGTTATTTAAAGTTTGAAGCCCGGCATGAATGATGAGTTAGCAGGGGAATCGTGTTTGTGGGCATTTTGGGAGTTAAATGGAAATAACAACCGTTCAAATATTTTCAATGGAACTGACACTCAGTTCATTATGAAACACATGGCCACCTCCCTCTGAAGCATTACACAGTGACGATGACACAGAATAGGAGAATTCTAATGGATAGAGGCAGAAGAACTAGAATACTAGGAATCACAAATGAATAGTCAAAAAGTAGATTGGCTTTAAAGCCACAAACTGACATAGGCAAAGAAAGTAGCTAGAAAGCAGTGAGAAAAGCAAGTAAGAAATCTAAGATCAAAGAAGAAAGAAAATAAGTCGACCTAACTTATAGATCAAAGATAGCATTGAGATAGAGATAGAGAGAGTTAGAGAGTTTGTGTACTCCAAAGAAGGCTTGAGAGGTTCAAGCGAACTCCTCTGTATATGCCCATCATGTATGAGTCTCAGATTGGGTTCTTAATACTGTGACCATCAAGGAGAGTCTATGTACTCCAGTCCAATTGATTCATATCTATTGAGTGAGACTCACATTGAGTCCACTGTTGTAAAAGCTTTGCTTGAAAGTGTAATAGAGAGGCCACCATTGAAGGCTGGACCAGGAGACGTAGCCGAGGAGCATTGGGTGAAATCCTTATTAAACTTGTTGTATTTACATGTTTTTCCTATTGTGTTTTCTCTAACTACTTCAGTGTCTATGTGTTTCGCAATCTTATCGAATCGTTGCATAAACTTGTTGTATCTACATGTTTTTCCTATTGTGTTTTCTCTAACTTCTTCAGTGTCTATGTATTTCACAATCTTATCGATCTGTTGCATAAAGTAACATAAGAGCACCCATGCACATGAGTTTTTAATACCTTTATTTGTATTTCCTGGATAAATTCCATATCAAGTGGTATCAGAGCTCTAGGTTACTAAGGTTAGACAAGCTTGTGCTGCATTTTGTTGTTGAATGCTAACTAGATCAAAGTTTAAATTGAGAGAAGAAGAATTGGTTGAATCTAACCCTAAAATTGGAAGAGTCTATCCTAAGAGGAAAATGTCAGAAGAAAGTCCCTTGGAATCAGAATCCCAATTCATGGATGGTTTCATGACCATGAAAGCCATGGTAGAGGAAATGTATAGAGAATTTGAGAAAGGTAGGGAACGAGATCCGTCAAACTCCAAACAAGATAAAGGAGCAAAAGAATATCTCCTCCATGACCAGTCTAAAGGAAAAGGGAAAGAAGAAAAACATTCCGCACCTCCTAGTAGCCATGACCATAAAAAGAAAACATATTTGATTAAATTAGAAGTTAAATTTGATTTGTTGATATATGATGGAGAGTTGAATGCCAAGAAGCTAGATAATTAGATTAGATGGATTGGTGTTTATTGCAAAGTGTAGAGCATCAATTCAAACAAGAGTAACATTTAGTTGGCAAGCCTACACCTTAGAGGCACTGCTTTGGTATGGTGGGCAGGCAAGACATAGGCTAACATGAAGCATGGTAAAATTCTTTCTGTCTGGAGTGAATTTGTTTCTGCAATTAAAAAATCAATTCTATCCACTAGCCTATATGTAGCAAGCCATGATGAGTTGACAAACTATTCACCAATTAAAAGGGCAAAGTGTAAAAGGCTACACTCAAGAAGTTAGGAAAAGAGCTTCGATTCTAGAATTTTGTTAGACTCACCTAAAACTATGTTGAAGTATATAGGTGGTCTACACAGCTACTTAAGGCACACTATTCTCATGTTTAATCCCTCTAGCATAGATGAGGTATCTATTCTGGCTACACATAGGGGCTAGAGGAAAGAATGTGAACCCAAAAGTTGGGGGATCAACAAAACCAATTGCAAGAAAAATCAGGGAAAAGGGAAAACATAAATGGAAAGAGAGGAAGAGAAATACTATACAAAAGATCAAATATTCATGCACTCAATGTAAAAAGGATGGGCATGATAATGCACATTACTGGATCCTGCATCTGGAAATGATACCTAAGAAGTTCTGGGGGAAAAGGAAGAAGAGTGTTGCATCTATTCAAAAGGGTTTGGGGTCAGACTCATGAGATGAAACAACAATTGCAGCCATAGGTATAAAAGGTAAAAATTATGAAGCATCTACTAGTAATTCTGCACAATCTACTAATAATGAAGAAAATGAGAGGAAAAGGTATGAGCTTTTTCATATTCAAGTTATTTCCAAGCATCATAAGATTGATACGTTGTTTGATAGTGGCTTACAAGTAAATTTAATTTCTGAAGCAATTGTAAAGAAGTTGGGATTACTAACCACACCTCATAAGAAACCATATCCATTAGGTTGGTTATGTGATAAAGCAAAGCTACAAGTGACTAGAAAATGTAAACTTAAGTTTTCTTTTGGCTCAATATTTGTAGACGAGGTTGAGTTAGATATAGTTCCTTTGGATATATGTGGAATTATTTTAGGAAGTCCTTACTTGTATGATAGAAAAGCTACTTTCTATAGAGCTCAGAACAAGTATCAACTCGTTAAAGATGGTCTCGATATATTGTAAGAGCTCATAAACTCAAGAATAATTATACTCTCATAAACTCAGGGCAGATGAAAAGAATTGTTTACTCATGCAAACAATTTTTACTGATGGGTGTAAAGGAAAAGAAACTTGATAAAACCAATGTATTTGAAGGTTGTGATGCTAAACAACAAGCTGATTTAGAAAAGGATTTTTCAGAATATGATAGTACATGATATTAATTTGTAGCAAGATGATCCATTGCCTAACATCAGAATGTACAGGTTGTCTACTTTAGAGAACGTAGAAATCATGAAGCAGTACAAGAGTTGCTCAGGAAAGGGTCAATCAGACCTAGCACATCACCATGTCAATGTCCAATTGTCTTGGTGAGAAAGAAAGATGGCTCATGGAGAATGTACATTGATTACCGAGCAATGAATGAGATAACGATAAAAAAATTGCTATCCCATTCCTCGCATAGATGATCTATTAGATCAGTTAAAAGAAGTTTTTTATTTTTCCATGTTGGACTTCCATAATGGCTATCATCAGGTTAGAGTTGTAGGGAAAGACACATGGAAGATTGCTTTCAAAAAAAGTAGGGATTTTATGAGTGGTTGGTTATGCCTTTTGGCTTAACTAATGCTCCTGCTACTTTCATGAGAGTAATGAATGATGTAATCAAACCTTTTCTCGATTATTTTGTCATTGTATATTTGGATGACATTCTTATATTCACTAAAACATGGGAAGAGAATTTAAAGCATGTCAAGAAGACTCTAGTTGTTTTGAAAAGAGAAAATCTTTATGTTAAGATCTCAAAATGTGAATTTGGAAAAACATCTTTGAATTGTTTGGGTCATATTGTAGGGGGTGGTGAATTGAAGATAGATCCCTCTAAGGTTACACATTGTAAACCGGTCGAAACCCAAATCTGTTACAGAGATTAGAAGCTTCTTAGGAGCAGCACAGTATCGGAGAAAGTCTATTGCTAAGTTTTCCTTAATTGTAGCTCTCTTACATGCTTTAACATGATTGAATAAGGTGTTTCAGTGCGAAGGCAAACAACAGAAACCCTTCGACACCTTAAAAGAAAAGATTAGTACAACACCAATACTAGCACTCACCGATCTTCAAAGATCATTTGAGAGTAAAATGGATGCTAGTCACTATGCCATGGGGACAATGTTGATGCAGCACGATAAACCCATATGTTATCACTCTGAGACATTTAATTTTGTAGTAGCTAACTATTCCACATGTGATAAAGAATTGTATGCATTAGTACAGAGTGTAAAAAGTGGAAACATTATTTAATGGGCAAAGAGATAGTTATACATACTGATCATCAACCACTTCAATATTTACACTCCCAAACCAAGTTGCAACAATCAAGACACTATAGGTGGATGGGTTTTCTACAAAAATTTCATCTAGTCATCAGATATAAAAAGTGCATACACAATAAAGTTGCAGATATGTTGTCGAGACCAATCATAAATGCATCTATTATACTTAAGCATAATTCAGTATTACATGAAAGCTAAATTGAACAATATGCTCAAGATATAGATTTTAAGGATGTATATTCAACTTTAAGTCATGGAAAACAAGTAGAAGAATTGGATTATCATGTTAAGGACCAACTCTTGTATGATTTTGGAAAGTTATGCATTCCACAAACTGAAAGAGTAAAGATAATTGGAGAAGCACACACTTCTCTCATATCGGGTCATTTTGGTGTAAGTAAAAGAGTTGCACAACTGCAAAGATTTTGTTATTAGCCAAAAATGAATGAGATAGTTTCTAGATATGTAAGATGGTGTACCATGTGTGCTAAAAGCAAACCCAGCAACAGAAAACTAGGCTTGTACACTCCACTACCAGTTCCTTCTCATCATTGGGAAAGTGTTTCCATGGACTTCGTTGCGAGATTGCCTAAATTTGGGAAAGGTCATGACTATTTGTATGATGTTGTTGATAGGTTCAACAAAATGTGTATTTTAATACCTTGTGACAAACAGATGATAGTTGAACAAACTAAAAAGTTGTTATTTCATCATGTATGTGTTCATTTTCGATTACCCACTTCCATTATATCTTATCGAGATACCTGATTGGTTGGGAAATTTTGGTCAAGTTTGTGGGAATTAATGGGCACCATACTGAAAAGCAACACTGTTTTTCATCCGCAAACAAATGGCCAAATAGAAGTGGTCAACGGGATGGTGATCCAGTTGCTTAGAGGCTATTGAAACAAGCATCCCAAGCTTTGGGATGAACACTTATGTTATGTGAAATATGCTTACAACTGAGCTAAACATTCTTCTACATAGAGATCTCCTTTTGTGACCTATTTTGGTTTCACACCAAAGTCTCCCTTGGATTTTCTCTTTGGTAAAGACATAGTGGTTGATGGGCAAAGTGATGTGGACAAGGAAACCAAGTTCATCGAACAAATCCAAGAGATTCACCAGGAAGTACAGGAACAACTGGAAATGAGCCAAGCCAGGTACAAGGCAAGGCATGATAAACATCGGATGGAGCATAGTTTCCAAGTTGGTGATCAAGTCTGGATGTATGTCAGCAAAGATAGAATGCAAGGTGAAGGTAAGAAGTTGAAGCCAATAAGCCGTGGACCTTTCAAGATACTTTAAAAAATTGGTGAGAATGATTTTCATCTTGATTTACCAGCTTACATTCACATCTACTCAATTGTTAATGCGGACATCTTGAGGCTATTTGAACCTTCATTGATTGAAGATCCTGAAGAGTAGATTCAATTACCTTCTATTGATGATCTGTTGCTTGAATATATTAATGAATTGTAGAAAGATATAGTTCTAGACCGAGAGGTGAGAACTATGCATAGAGGGGATGTTGAGTACGTCATGGTTGGACTCAAAGGTTCAAAACTAAGCAATGAAAAATGGATAGAAATTGTGCAAGTGAGGAATCAATACCCTCACTTGATGGATGCTTAAAAACCAACTTTTGGTGGTCCAAAAGATTTTTCAGTGGGAAGGCCATGATCGGAATTAGATACTAAAACACTCTCTAAGTAATCATAACTCTGTAAAAATTCATTCCAAAGTTTCAAAGACTTACAAAGGTCAAGTTTGTGAGGAATACCCTAAAAATAGTTGTAATTCGTGAGCAATGTGGAGGAACGAGGACCCTCGGTCAAGCGACCACACTTTTTGCCCACAATAATGCGCACTACCATGAAATAGCGAAAGGGGAGGTATTTTGGAGAAACGGGAGAGGTTTTTGATATGTGATTAGTGAAATGTCGCTAATCGCATATCATTAGGTAAACCCCTAAGTGAAGGAAAATCCCCGACCAACAAAAACTGAAAAGTCAAAACCCATACGGAATTCACCGATTCCATCAAAGGTGAATAAAAAACTAGCAGGATATCAGAACAACTTCGAGCATTAAGCGGTTTCAATCGAGTCCTGCTTGATGTCACACATTGGGTGCCATGCATCCTGCGAAAGAGAGAGAAAACCTCTCATATCAAATGGGTAAACATCATGCAACTTACCCACCCAATATGGATGGAGACCGTAGGATCTGGAGGCTCTAGATCGACGACGGACATGCAATCCGATGGATGATCAGATTCAATGGGGTAAACGGGTCAAGTTATATAAAATTTGAAGTCCGGCATGAGCAATGAGTTAGCAGGGGAATCATGTTTGTGGGCAATCTGGGAGTTAAACAGAAATAGCAACCATTCAAACATTTCCAAGAGAACTGACACTCAGTTCACTATGGAACAGGTGGCTGCCTCCTGTGAAGCACTACATAGTCATGATGATGCAAAACAAGAGAATTCGAACAGACAGAGACAGAAGAAACTAAACACCAAGAAGCGAGAATGAATAGTCAGAGCACATATTGACTTTAAGGCCACAAACTGAAAGAGGCAAAGCAACAACTAGAAAGCAGTGGGAAAAGCGAGTAAGAAAGCTAAGAGCAGAGAATAGAGAAAATGAGTGGAGCTAACCTATAGAGAAAAGGCAGCATCAAGACAAAGCCAGAGAGAGTCAGAGAGGCTGCGTACTCCAAAGAACACTTGAGAGATTCAATTGAACTCCTCTGTATATGCTTGTCATGTATGAGTCTCATATTGGGCTCATACTATTGCGATCAGTAAGGAGAGTCTGTGTACTCCAATCCTACTAATTCATATCTGTTGAGTGAGACTCACATTGAGCTCACTGTTGTAAAAACTTTGCTTGAAAACATAATAGAGAGGTCACCACTAACGATTGGACCAAGAGACATAGCCCAGGAGTATTGGGTCAACTCCTTATTAAACTTGTTGCATTTACATGTTTTTTCTATTGTGTTTTCTCTAACTGCTTCAGTGTCTATGTATTTCACAATCTTACTGATATTTTGCATAAAGTAACATAGGCACATCCATGCACATGAGTTTGTAATACATTTAATTCTTTTTCTTGGATAAATTCTAGATTAGGTAGTGATAAAGGGAAAATAACACTTGACACTAAAACATGGACTACATATCCATCATAGGTTAATTTGGGAAAATTATGAAGAAAATCATGAATTGGACTTGAAACAATAATTTGAAACTGATTGAGTCTTAGCGTTAGGAAGCCAAGAGATAAATTTTAATAAACAAACCCATGTCATAGCGAGCGATAGTTAAGGCTTTGGAGATGAAGTTAATTTCTAGTATAACTACATCCCTATACTCCAACAAACATACCCACAAACATAACATCTACTAGGGTTATAAATCCCCGTTGGTAGACCAGGAAATCTATAGAGTGTGAGTAGGATGAGAAAGGTGGGATATACCTGTCACAAGCCAAAATGTATAGCACTTTAACCCTCTCTATAACCGAGCATAATAAATTTAATGGAGTCATTACAGGAAAGAAAGTGGTAGATTAAGAAAGACTATACATGCCAAATACAACATCTTCTCAATGAGTACTTAAAAAGGAAAAAAATCAAAGTAACAAATTAAAAGCCCATACGAAAAGGAGTAACAAGAGAAGAAATTTACCTAGTGAGCTCGATGTAATCATATGTGGTTTGCATCCATAAATCCCTCATCCTCTATATGGAGTTTATGCACCTATGTGAGTTATAACACAACAAATAAATAAATAAAATAGTGGTGCCAAAATAGCTTGCTACTTGTGTCCATGTTAAAGCCATACTTCAAGTGAATCCGTGCCAGAAATCTGAAATAAAGTCAAGGGTGGTAAGATACAATTGAGGGTTTATAATATGGTTTTTCAATAAAATGCAAAAAAATTATGATATGGGCAATAAATATTTCAGGAGATTACCTTTATGGTCATTGTAGGACAATCCGCATATTTAACCCGAAAATGTCAATCCACTAGTAGGGGTGTATTTCCTTTCTAAATTCCACCATGTGACTCATAACCCACCTAAAAACCTATAATACACCAAGGATAGGGTACGATTAGGCATACGAGGAACTAAATGGGAACAAAAATGAAAATCATGCATTGGAGAAATACCAGTTTATATAGGAGTAAGTTGGTCTTTCTTTTCCCTGTAGGGGACTAGAGCTATGGTAGAAAAGATATAGGTGTAGGGAGGGAAAATGGCCATTGAAAATAGAAACACATGTATATATAGCTTGAAACCCTAGGGTGGAACTCTATGAAATGAAATAAATGGAAAAATGATAGAATGAACCAAGCAAGACATGGGTATACTGTTCGGGTTTGCCTAAGTAAACGACAACCCTTGGATGAAATCAAATTAATCACCAACGTTAAAAAGTACTGAGTACTAGGGTCACATGAAAATCACATGGATCATAAGTGCATGACCAATCTATGATCACCTTGTGTATTCATATGCCAACAAAAAAAACCCTATAAAATTCCTCTTAATCCCACATGGTTGTCATTTCATAAGATTTTAAATAATAAAATACTAGAGAGAAAATGAAAGGGTATAGATTGAAAGGAATCATCAAACTAGACTCAAAATTATTATATCATATGAACTTGAGATATAAATAGAGTGTAATTTATATTTTCACCATGAGTTATTGACCTGATAATGATACTTTGGTTATTATGGAAAAAAATTATATACACGTCAAGTTGATACAATAAAAAAAGTAATATATAATGTAATGTTTCAAATGGAACACCATATGTTATATCAAATAAATGGCTTTTGTATGTCAACGTAACAACTTTACATCATTCAATTATTGAGGCCATGTGCATGTTTAATATATAATATTACTCATGAAAAATCCTATGAAAAACTAGATATACCATGGTGAAAAATATTTGGTGTGGAAATTGGGTATGTGACATATGGTATCAAAGTGTATGTTTAAAAACTAGGACTACGAGAAACCACCACAAGATAATAGAATGTATAAAATTGCATATATGATTATGAATGCAAACTAATATGTGTTGTTGTGGAAATAAGGTGCAAACATAATGCAACATCACAACGAAATATGGGAGAAGATTCAAATCCACCTCCTATGAATTGAGAGGGGATTTATGTGGAATTGAGAGGAGATAATACTCCTTGAACAAATTTACTTTTAGATATTGTGAGAAGTTTACAACAAGAGTTGGACAATATTAGAACCATTCATGAGTGGTTTCTAGAGGCTGGTCAGGAACAAGAAAATCTTATAAGAGACTTGACTAAAATGTCAAGTCCTAAACCGATGGAGGTAGAGGGGGATGGAGATAACGTAGACCCCTTAAAGAGGTAAAGTGCTAACTCGTTAGAAACTAAAAATCTTAAAAGTGGAAATGAATTTTATAAAATATACAAAGAGCCAAGAATTGAAAAAGAAAAATAATGGAGTTACAAGGAGGAATTTAAGAAAATAAAATCCCCTACATTTGAAGGCAAAATTGAGGAGGATAAAAAAGTGTGGCTAGCTAATATGACAAATTACTTCCTAGTATATGCATATGATAGTAGTTTTAATGCTAATTTAGAAAGTTATTAGTTGCATGGAAAAGCTACTCTTCGATGGGAGGAGGTCAAAATAGTACATAGTGTGGAGGATAAGACAATTTCATGGGAGGAATTCCATAAACAATTTAAGTCTAAATATTTAAATGTATGATACTATGATGATCGGGTAAAGGAGTTCCATGATTTAAGGTTAGGGAAAATAAATATGGATGAATTCATTGCCAAAGTCATCAATTTAATACATTATTTCCCCTACATCAAGCAAAAAAAATCCAAAGTACACAAATTTTAAAAATAATTTTGAGTTTATTTTAGAGAAAGAATTGAGCTCGAAATATCCTAAAACAATTGATGAAGTAATGAGGAAAGAAAAGTTTTGATATCAGCCGTTTAAAAATAAAGGAGAAGGCTAGAAATATTGGAAAGTAAGGAAAAAAATAAATTTGTAAGTGAAATGAAAAGACAAACACCTGCATATTTGAAGAATTTTGGAAGGTATCGCCAACAAAATAAGTTCAATAGAAATAATCCACTAGCCATAGCCATGTTGGCCTCCTCGAGGTATATGTGGCAATAAATATCCCCTCCCATTAGTTCCTTCGGTTTCCAATTATCATATGTAACCTTTGGATTATAACCACAAATATAGACACTACGTATTTATGTTATTTTTGTTTATCATTTTTATGATTAAAAATATTGTTAAAGTATCAACCATGGGCATTATTTTTATTAAACTATACCTCTTTTCTATTCAAATGGATAGTGCAAAACTTTCGTTGTTTGATGTCTTAACTATTGCATTCACGCTATCATATATATATATATATATATATATATATATATATATATATATCCCCAAGAAGTTCATTTATGTCACTTCTATACACCCATTTCCCTAAATATTTGTTTCCCATTACATCCTAATGGTATTTCTAACGATATACAAGAGTTTCACTTCAACTTATTTCAATACTTATGTTTTCGTTGGCAACTTTAATCTGCAAATCATACCTATATGTTTAATACTTTAGATCAGTGTCGTTAATGCTTCCCAGGTTATGGTAGTCTACCTTTGATTATATTGACAAACATCATACACTCATACTTTATATCATTTCCTATAATAATGTTAAACTGGGGTGGGTATGCATGGCTTCTCCCTAATATTTTAGCACACTTGGTTGGATGAACTGAATATAGTTGACTTACTCATTGTGTGGACAATTCCTCTTATGCAATGCTCAATTTTACCTCTCATGACCATATCAAACCTACATTAGTGCCATACATCTGGCTCAAAAATTGATGGTGACTTGAGTAATTAGGGAACAATCGAAATATGTGAGCAAAACTATGTACTTGGTAGCATAGTAACTGCCCCTGTCAAAGGCGACCATGTGAACTTCCGATGCCATTTTTGGTAGCCTATCATCAACAGTTGGGAGTAAACAAGGTGATCCAATGATGGAAAATTTTGTTAGGGTTACACATCGCTTAATACTACCTTCATTTGGCATTTTTTCAGAAAGCTATTGTTTTCCACATTTGGTGTGTCGCGCCTCTCGTGTGAGTGCAAGGAGGAAATAGTGACCTTTGTCCTACAATTTCATACCATGTTTTATGTCAATAGGTGTACAAGTATCGCCTGGATATCTCATAGGATGAGTCTTTATTAGTTATTTGATTTATTACCAGACTCACATGTTGAGTTAATAATTACCGAGTTTGTAGGTCGAACCCTTGAACAATCGTACCCATTATTCCTTTGGATGTGTGGAAATTCAAAAAAATTATTCTAAGGATGAGAGATGATGTTTCTAGGCATTCAAGAGTTAGGAGTTGAAGATTGCACTCCCTCCAAGTATGCAATTCCTTATTTGTGTGCATATATATATATATATTATTCTTGTACATTATTTGTATTCATAACTCAGAAGGATATATACACACTATTCGAGTTTCGAGTAAGGGTTATTGTTTCACTACCTTTGTTCATCCCTAGAGTCTAAGAATTTTTTTTGGCTTTTAGTTGATAACCAAAACGTTGGTAACTTCAGAGCTATGCTATGTCAATAGGTCTCCTTGTTCCTCTCTATTTATTTGTTTTAATTTTTTTTAGAGTTAAAGAGAAATCTTAATAAACCGTTACCAAATTCAGGTGTATATGGATCACTCACCGAGGACCCTCTGCCCATCATAGGTAATGTTGCTCCTCCTCTTATTTTCAATATTTAAACATTATATTGACTTTGGAGTGTGGATTGGGGAGATTGAGTTAATCGTTCAAAATTGGTCATATAAGAATGTCTATATTATTCTGTATGTTTCCTCGTAAATGCTAAAATTGACTAGACACATTCTGAGTCATTTATTCACTTAGGAATGTGGCAAACACTTTATTCCTTATTTAAATATTTTGAGGTTTTTTTTTTCACCTTCCCTATTTAGAAAGCTTCAATGCTACTGGGGATGATGAAATCCCTTTGACCCCTCTCCTTCAGCTCAAAGTATATCAAAGGAAATAGATAATCATGTGTGATTAGGTTCCAATTACAATGTTTCATTATAGTTGAGTTTCATTACTTTACTAATTTCCTAGAGGATGGACTAACTCCACTCAATTTCTTATTACAATGCAGAATTTTATGGAGAATAGAATCATTCAGTCTTGAGCATAGGTGAGGATACTTATTACATTTTAATTTCATTTTTAATTATTTTAATTAATTTATGTAACCATATTCCAACATATATTCATTTTGATTGACATAGGTATATATCATATGATTGAACAACAGAATGAGTGCGTAATAATTAGGTTCTTAGACCTTGATACTAAGCTAATTATTCCTTTCCAATAGTTATGTTACGAGTTTCCATCCAACAATGCACTTTCTCATACTTGCAAATTGCATGGCTCTTCACCTACTTAAAATGTTACATCATAATTTGTTAAAATAATTGTATTAGTTGTTGATTAGAAATGTTGAGAGATTTTCTTTTTTTCTGTAATGTCAAACTAGCTAGACCCTGATATAACTTAAGAGGGTCAAATTTGTTTGATTTTCTAGTTTTTCTAACGATTTCCCCATCAATGACTTATGAATTAATTACCCTCCCCTAATAAAGTAATGCTAGATTTTGATCATTGTTATAATGCTCCAACTATTAAACAATTGGGATGATAATTAAGTTTTACCCTACAAACTTAGTTTATGGAAATTTAAGTCTTTTTATTTAGTTTTTCCTTTATTTTACTTACTAAAAAATTTGTCACTTGTAAAATTGTTGTTTGGACACTTCGCATGTAGTAGTAATAATTCTTTGTTAATTTTTTTTTATAAAACCTGTACAGGCCGATAACTTCTATATACAAATTATTTTGTAGATGAAAAAGTACCCATCCTTTTGTTTAGATTACTATAGTTATTCACATTTTTGACTTGCGTTAGTAATACGTTATGGCACATTCATTTCTCTTTAATTATGAACCAACTATGCCCCCTATTCAACTATCTCACTTTCGTAGAGAATTAATTATTATTACATGTTTTTTTTCTTTTCCTTGTAATTATGCGAACTAAAGTTACATGATCTTTTCCAATTTCTACAAGAGTTATTTATTTTAGCAGTAACATAGACTATTATAGAACGGGTTATCAAATATCCCTAGCATACTACCCTATGGTGTGAGACACAATTTGATCATTTTTCTTTTTTCTATCACACACTAAGTAGCTTAGTTTATGAGACTTCCGTGTGGGTACATTTTTGCATTAAATGTCAATATTACCTACAGACATTATTTTTAAGTCCTACACCTACTCTCATGATGGATGCACCATAATCAATTTGCATATAATACGTAGAAAATGGTTTTTTTGTATATATCCCCACATATAATACTTTGACAATTGGTGATTCCTTTCAAAAAAAACTATGGGACTTCATGCTACATCATGTAGAAGAGATCTCTTCTACGTTATATAATTTATAATACCTAACATACCATTACACATATGCACAATATGGCATATCCACACATTTATATATTGACATTTAGAATTGACTCATAATTGAAAGGTATACAACAATAATTCATAAAACAAACTACACATACAGTTTTATTATCATTCCAATAATAAAACTAAACCAAATATCATATTGTAATCTCTTCTTCGAAATTACTTAGACACTGAGCACATTCCTCTTGACCATGAACTGCTATGGGAGTTCCCCCGAGCCAAGACTTCCTTTCCCTCCAAAATCAACCCCTGTTTAATTCTTAAGTGGTTTATTTTTATATATTTTTCTTCCCAACATATTTTAGCAACATCCTACTTTAAGGTCTTCCAACCATTTGACTAGGCCTTTTTGCTTTATTTTCTTCAAAAAATATATACCTTTATTTTTCTTTAAAGCACTCTCTTCTTTCGTGTAGCGATTTGTCAAACACACACATGGTAGCAACAGAACATTAAAGATAATCAGGAGAGTACATCTATTATTTGACAATGATATACATTTATAGTACATTCATGTGACCATTGGGTTCCACGTCCCAAGGTCTCTTAGACTCTCATGGCTATTAACACACCCTTTTAACCTAAAGAAATGATGAAGAATTCTAAACATCCAAAACCCTCACCCTAGAAGATGAAGCCCCAAAGGATTATGCGCCTAGATGGGGTAATTAGGAATGTCAACTTCTTAAGGTTGTGACCTTGGCATATGATGTACTTTTGGCATGCACGATATACCATTAAGAAGATATATATGAGTAGAAAAACTTTCACCTACATATTCCCTTTTTCCCAATGACATCATTTAGGGCCTCAAAATAACTCTAGAAGTTTAGCACTTGAAAACATCCAAAAATAGAAAACTTCCAAGAATAGGAGATTGTTCTAAGAAATGGGAAACTCATAGGAAAATATGTTATGATCCAATTATTTATAAACCTCCCTCTCAATGTATACAATTTCAAATTTAGAAAATATTACAATGGGAAATATTTATCTAATTTAATGATGTTGTACTCTATTCAATATTATTTGAATTATTTTTTACATTAAAATTGATTGTGGTGTCTTTTGAAATGTTTACTCATATCACTACTTCTATGATGATAATGGGCTTGAAATCAGTCTCCTAAAGATAATAAGTGGCATAGAGACATCTTAAAGTATTGTTTATTGATCACCTACAAAAGTAAAAAATTTCAATGTGAAAGTAATTTTATCATTTAGTTTCATATCATGTAATATTTCATTAATGTTAAGCGATAAAAAATATTAAACCTTAAATAATTTGATTTCCTCCAATGATTGATAATTTTTTTTCTATTTGGGTTTATGATTGAGCTATATTGGCTTTCTTTTTCAAAAAATTCATGTACAAGTGTATAGAGGATTGTTTTTAGTCCCTTACATATTTTCTTACATATATTTCTTCTTTCGTTGTCACTTAATATTACATGATAAATTGAGAATAGGGACACGATGTTTTTTCAAAGTACTCAACAGTGAAAAGGTCACATGTTTGAAACCTATGTGAAAAAATGAAACCATGCTAAGGGTTGGTGTGGTCTGGGCTCGGTGAGATCCGTGTGTGATTTTGGTTACTGAAACCATAGGTTGGACATGCCTAAACACATTACCTAACAACAAAAAAAAGGTTATATGATATTTTTTCCTCGTACTTTGTCATAGAGCACATAATGATGCAATCAACTATGAAGAGAGTATAATATTTTTTTTAAGTATCCATGTAATAGAAAGAATTTTTTTTCTAATTTCATGAGTCATTCATGAACATAAATAAGTATTCAATATTTTTATGTCCAAACCAATTAAGTATTGTTATGTGACCAGCTCACAAAATAGAAGAAAATATAGAGCAACAACTTCAAAATTAGCCTCTTCGAGGGGGAAACCTCCTTTACATTACACAAATGAACAATTCTTCTATGATACAACCGATAAGACCTCGTTTCTATATATAGGAGTCTAAGGGGTTACAATATAGTCAAGCCAACCTAACAATAAGAATGGAAGGGCACAAAAATAACAATAGCGGGCTTTTATGGGGAAAAATAATAACAATATGGGGACAACATGGGCACCAAAATAATAATAAAGGGCTACAATGATAATAATAATAAGGGAATACACTAGTATTATAGGGGCCTAGGATACCTCTCTCCTTCATAAAAGTGTTGTCCTCAACACTTGAGTAGTTTTGGATGATTTTGTATAAAATTTTCATCCTCCCATATGGAATATTCAGTGGCTAAGTTCTTCCACTTGATGATATAGTCTGAAATTGATCGATTGTGTAGCTATCAAGTTCTTGTTTCTATGACTGCTTCAGGTTCCAATATGATTTTCCCTTCCTCGTCAAATCATGGTAATATTGTTTGAACTAGGAGATTATTACCTATAACCTTCTTTAATAATTAAACATGAGAAATTGGGTGCACTGGGAAAGCTTTAGGAAGCTCCAATTTGTATGCCATAGTAACAATCTTTTCCAACACCTTGTATGGACCTATTAATGGTGTTGGACCCGCTAACATGTCACGGGGATCTCCCAAGTAAGAAGTCCCAATTAGACCTCATACTGTTTGGTGTAGGAGTCTGAACAGTGGGTGATAAGGTAATCCCTTGACTGTGATGTCACACATAGGCAAGTAAGATAACTATGTGAGTAGAAAGAGTTTGACTGATGCAGAGAGTCAAGGATTGTGTACCAGAGGTTCCAACACTTCGAAGGGAGAGGAAGGTGAAGGTGAGTTCCAGGTTGGAAGGGATTAGTCCCAACTCGGATAGGAACACAACACATAAAGGACATGCATAGTTTCGTGTGAAGCAGTGCACTAGGATGTGGCAATCAAAACATACAGGGTAGGATAACACAAACAACACTCATGGATCAGTCCAAGACAAGTGTGGCGGGTGATATAGCAAGGTTCATGAGAAAGGTTTGTCTAATTTCCGGCAAAGCAGTCAACATGGATAGTGACAACATTAATAACATATGCAACACACTAACAACAAGATTCATATAGTTGCATAAAAATCAGTTAATACACAAGTACGCAAGTTAAACAACATATATCATTAACACAACTCGAACAATCCAAGTACAGTAACAACATATGCATGAAAATGTGTTGGGTATTATTATGTAAACAAGTGTAAGTCACAATCTACAATACATCCATGTAAACCAACTAGCCCCAACAGTGAAATGTTGTAGCCACATCCGCCTACTTCTCGAAAAATATGTACTAGCTCTGTGTAGTGGAGAAGCCAAGGTGCATCACAGTATTTTGCAAGCCTTCTTAAAGATAGTCTTAGTAGAAGCTATGTTGACCAAAATCTTGTACAATGAGTAATGAGGGACTATTTATAGCAAAGGTTGGGGTGACCCTTCACATTCCCCTTTGTGACCATTCAACTACCCTCATGAATCTTCACCTACTCTATGATTGTTACATCGACTCTTGACACTTGACTTACACTTGACATGACTCAACATTACAATGCACATGTACCCATGTGAACAATGGCTTGGACTAGCGAAACGAGACATCATTTGGACTTGGACATCCTCATGTTGATCAATAGTGACATATTTCTTCCAAGATTGATAGTCCTTAACTGTGTCTGCGTGTTCTGCAGTGACATCCGTCTGAAACCAAAACCTTGACTCCAATGCATCTAGGTACACTTCTCAGGCTCCTTTATTGAACTCGTCTGTGAGCATGCACAACATTGTCTTTTGTGTGGCAAGAACAACGACATACTTGCACATGATGTCTACAGTTATAGGCAAGTCTTTACTGGTGTTAGTGCGTATCAACTCGTTGAAGTACAAGTCAAGTTCTTGCTTGACCTGCTTCTTGGTCTTTGGCTGAGTGACGGTCCCTAGTGATGGGATCGCATGAGTGCACACTATAGCCTCCATGCTTTTGAATACTCATCCATGGGAAGCATGTATGCTAGTTATGGGTTGTGGTAGGTCTTCGTAGTTTCGAATCTAACTCTAGATATGTGCTTGGAGCTCAACCACGTTGGCCTTCATCAACTTTGGTAAGTGAGACGAGGCTCCCTTGTACTTGATAATCCATGCTTGCATGTTTTCAATGACATTATGTATGCTATTCAAGATGTTTACTCTTCTTTCACATTACTACTCCCATCCGTGGAGATGAAAAATTACTTGATGTATGGTACCAAAATTGGAGTACAATGCTTGCATAATTGTGTCCATGGGCAACACTTCATCCAGTATTGCCTTCTTTAGTTCAACTTGGGCAAACATTGTCACCAAGTTTCATCCCTTCTTTGCCACCTATAGTTCCTTCGTCATTTGTTCATTCTCAGCTATGAGAAAATGAACACTTGAGCTAGTGGCTTCAGCATACACTCTAGTTGCATTGGCTAATGAAGTTGGATGTTTGTGCACATCAGTCACGATCACTTTATGTTCAAATTACGCATGGGATTTTTTTTCTTTCGGAGTTGGTACTCTCTGAGACTACACAACTCTATGATGCGATTCCTCAAAGGAGGTGTTTTGCATCTATTCTTCCAGTTGACCACCAAGCATCTTAGTGCCTCCTTGGTCACCTGAGACTTTCTCACTATTTGGGTGCATTGAAGTAGATAAGTCAACCTCTCTTTGGTGAGGCATGAGGTCAGTGTCATGTTCCAACTCATGTTGCTCCATGTATGCATCAAATTGGTCAAGTGTCTATTCTATCTCATGAGAAAAGTCTTTCCACTATGAGGGTTCAGCCCTTTTCTCGATGCGAATTGTTGAGAAGAATCAACTACTTGTACAGGCACTAGCTCATCTGTCTACACATGATGCACCCCGCCTTAAATCTGTTGTTGTTGCACTTCCTTCTCATGTTGGCACGACTCTTGTTATTTTTAGAGTTGCTCCCTTAGCTCATGCAACTCCTTCTTTGATTCTTCCATTCTCTTCTTATTCCTCTCCCTTCGCATGATTTTCTTTCCGCACTACTACCTCTTCTGTTGAATAGCCATAGATTCTTGTTCTATAAGTGGATTTTCTCGAAACTTGCAAGATTGTTCCTCCTCGATGCGGTCGATAATCATTCTCTTCCCTTTTTCATGCAAACGTATGCTTGGTTCTACTATTTCTATTGCTGCTGCTACTACTGGTGTTCTTTGTGATGTTGCTTCATGCTACTGTCCTAACCACTCTATGTCAAAATTCACATGTTCATTGGGTCTAGAGGAAATGAAGCAATAACTACATGAGTCCTCCTCAGCCTAAAGACATGCACCTTGGATCCAATTGAACTGAACTCTCATGCAGTGATCCTTCACAATGTAATGTGGGTCATACGTGTTGTGTTGAAAATAATACTGAGAGGGGGAGTGAATTAGTATTATCTAGTCCTTTTACCAAATCTTCCTTATTTATACTTTGAATTATTTTTTCATATCAGTACCATAAAATAATGAGCATGAACAAGAAAAACAGATAGTCACATCAAAGAACACCAGATATAAGGTGGAAACCCAATGTGGGTGAAAACCACCTGCTGCAATATGTCTCTATCTTCTTTCAAATTAGAAACTCCTTTTACAATGGTCTTGTACTGGTGCAGTCCTTTACCAGTACGCGGGCTACAACCTGCAGAGAGCTACAACTCTCTCTCATTTTCCAGTCTCTCCTGGAAGGGAGCTACAACCCCCTATTCTTTTCTTACAAGGACCACTTTTCATAAATTTTCAAACTGGATCCATATACATCAAATGATCATCAAGTACATATAAATTACACAGTCAGTTGCAGTAACCAGATCAATAATAACAGAACTAAACCTAGAACACCTTTTCAGAAAAATTCAATCAACAGAAGATCTTAAGACAGATACGTAGTTTTCCTTTCACTGGCCTGCATCCCCACGCACTTCACCTTCGGCGCCCCTGCGTATACCCGCAGAGTTCCTTCTGCTGCACTGCATGACCACGCACTACTTCTTCTACTGCTCTGCATACAGTACGCACCCAAATGTAATATCGCGCCGCGTACTGCCCCACTAGGTACGCACCCAAAAGGACTATCGTGTCGTGTACTGCCACAGTAGGCACGCACCTGAACCACTGCTGCTCTGTGTACCCATGCAGTTCTCCTGTTTCTGCTCTGCGTACCCACGCAGTCACCCTTCTTCTGCTCTGCATACCTGCATAGCTCGCCTTCTTCTGCTATGCATACCCACACAAAGACACCGTTAAACACCTGCGTACCACAGATTAGGGCTGAATTTGCAGATCACCAGTGTGCTATAGTTAGACGGATGCCCAGATCTGATCAAGCGCTCGAGAGATCACCCTTCACAGATTCGCTTTCCACTTCATTTTCATATAGATCAAGCTTTTTGAAACAATAACCCAAATATTTCAGATCTTAAGATATTCAACCCAAAAGCCTACCCAAGACAAATGATCTCCTTTGCTTTATATAGGCAATCTCTTCCTAAAATCAAGGATCATGGGGCTCAATAATAATAATAAAATAAAACAATACCACGGGCCAAAACCATGATAACTCAATACTGTCGGCTAAATACCAAGGGTTAAACATAAGGAACCCCACGTGTGCGCGCTTTACTGCCTTGAAATGTGTGCACTGGGGGTACGCACCTCATGAATGGGTAACCTGCGTGTCTCGATGCGGTCCCTACACAGCGTACCTGTGGGTACGCATCTTCTGAACTGTTCTCCTGTGTACTTCTTAATTTTCATCATATTGAGAGCCTTGCCATGGGTGTTGCCATCAAGTACAACATCTGTAACATATAACCTCACCAAAAACATAATTCCAACAATATCCCCCTTTGGACTTGATGGCAACCTCAAAAACTTCAGCGACATTCTCCCCCTTTGACATCAAGGGCAAAGGGTTATGCTCCCCCTAAGAACATGCTCCCCCTGAATATGAACTAGATCTGCAAAGAAGAACCATAATCCACGAGACACCATTAATGACCAAGAAAGAGATAGAGACATATTGCAGCTATATTCATACCAGCTTCCATGATCTCCTTTTGTACATCCTCCATAATGCCAACAATGCCTTATATACTGCCCCTGAACCTGTGCCGCAACCCAGCATATGTACGCATATACCTCATATGAACCATGCGTACAACCAACAATCAAAAGAGTCTTAACAATAAGATGATGCATCAACAACCCCCAGCTTTTGCCTGAGGTATTCAAAAGTCTCCCTGGGCAATGGTTTGGTGAGAATATCAGCAACTTGTTCCTTGGAAGGAACATACCCCAACTTGACCTTTTTTTCAAGCACTTGTTCCCGGAGAAAATGATACTTGATTGGTATGTGCTTGGTTTTTGAATGCATGAGAGAATTCTTTGAGATGTTGATTGCATTTGTGTTATCACATAAGATAGAGATAGGTGGTGTACAAGTGATTTGAGAATCCTACATGGTTTGCATCATCCAAAGAAGTTGAGTGCACCAAGATGCAGCAGCAACATATTCCGCTTTAGTTGTGGATAAGACAATTGAACTCTGTTTCTTGCTGAACCAAGATACTAATCTGGAAACCATAAAGAACGCACCACCACTTGTGCTCTTCCTGTTATCCACGCTTCCAGCCCAATCTGCATTTGTATATGCATGAAGTGTGAGATCTGTATCTCTAGGATACCATAAGCCATAATTTTGTGTCCCTTGAAGATATTTGAAAATTCTCTTCACTGCCCGAAGATGCGTCTCCTTCGGATTTGCCTAAAATCTTCCAACTATTCCAACTGCATGCATGATGTCTGGTCGAGTACCTGTCAAATAAAGTAAACTACCAATCATAGATCTGTAGGTCGGTTTATGTACTGCTATAGATTCATCATTTGTACTGAGGCTACATCCTGTGACCATGGGTGTACATACTGGTTTTGCATCTTCCATGCCATATTTCTTCAAAATCTGTTTGACATACTTGGTTTGAGATAAAAAGATTCCTCCTTCCTTTTGTTGGATTTGCAAACCAAGGAAATATGTCAGTTCTCCCAGCAAGGACATTTCAAATTCTTTCTGCATGACCAAGGCAAAGCTTTGATCATCTCTTCTTCATTGCTGCCAAAAATAATGTCATCTACATATACAACAAGTATTAGCAATTTGTCATTTTCAACTTTTATATAAAGATTGCTATCTACTGATCCTTTTGAAAAACCTTGTTGATGAAGATATTTGTCCAAACGATAGTACCAAGCCCTTGGAGCTTGTTCGAGCCCATAGAGAGCCTTTTTCAATATGCATACAAGATTTGGATCATTTCCAAGAATGAACCCATCTGGTTGTTCAATGTATACTTCTTCTTCCAAGTCTCCATTCAGAAAGGCTGATTTCACGTCCATTTGAAATACTTTGAAGTTTTGAAAACTTGAGAGAGCAAGGAACATTCGGATGGCCTCAAGTCTTGCAACAGGAGCAAAGGTTTCTTCAAAGTCTATTCCTTCTTGCTGCGCATACCCTTTACAAACAAGTCTGGCCTTGTTTCTAATTACTTCTCCATTTTCATTCAATTTATTTTGAAGACCCATTTTGTTCCGATAACATTCTTATCCTTTGGTCTAGGAACCAGTTCCCAAGTGTTGTTCCTTTCGATTTTCTCAAGTTCTTCATCCATTGCTCTTATCCAACATTCATCTTTGCATGCCTCTTTCACATTTTGTGGTTCAGTAGAGGAGAGTAATGCCAGATAGCTTGAGGCTTCTACAACTGTTCTTCTTGTTTGTACACCTGCTTCTTTCTGCCCCATAATCTGAGATTCTGGATGATTCTTCTGAACATATCTGGATGGAGTATTTTCTTCTATTCTTGTCTGCTCCTCTGATTCTTCTTCAGGTTCTTCTTGAGGTTATTCATCATTCTGCTGTTGAGGGTAGACTTCATCTTCTTCGATGTCTTCATGATGTACCTGTCTAGGGATGTATCCCTTCTCATCAACCACTACATCAATGCTTTCAATAATTCTGCCAAGTCTTTTATTGTAGCACTTGTATGCTTTGCTATGTGGAGGGTAAC
>APFE030489786.1:134499-194680 GCA_000404065.3 Pinus taeda
ATTCAACTTCATTTTCAAGAACCGAAAAGTTGTTATAGGGCCTTTTTGTAATCCCGGTCATACTTCTTTGTTTTTGAGCTTCCCTAGTCATGATTGTTTTATATGCAACACATTGAGCTGCTTTGTAACCAAAGTTATGGCAATAAAAGCATTGTCCATTGAAGAAACTTCTATGGTTATCGAATCTACCAGCCAATTAATTGTAATTTCTCTTGTCATCTATTCTTGAACCAAATTGAGAAGATTTTACCTGTGGCTGGTTGTAGCTTTTGTTCACCCTTAAGATGGATTGCCCTGATAGTTTCTGTTTGCAATTCGTCCCTGTTTTACCTGATGGTCTTCATTGTGCTTTTGCTCATTTCTTCTTGCTGCATCAAGATAACTTTTTGAGGTGGATGCTTGAGAAGTTTCTCCATTATAGCCCAGACCTGTCTTGTTTAAAGGAGACCGCTGCACATTGATAATCTCATCCAAAGTTTCAGATCCTTTGACAAACTTAAGATTAATAGCTTTTGTTTTCTCAATCTCTTTTTTAAGACCAACAATTTCACCTTCTAATTTTTCAAGATGTCTTTCCTTTTCATCAATTTGAAATTGTAGAGTATCAATGATCATATTCTTCTCTTCTATACATCTCTTAAGTTTAGTAATTTCTTCATGAAAGTAATCCACATCTATAGCATCCATATAATCATCATCTTCAAATGCCATTAACAATTTATATTCATTACCTCGTTCATCGTCATCACTGTTTGATAGACCATCACTGTCTTCATGAGTGTAGTAGCTTTCCTTACTTGCACTCTGTTTCTTGTTCCATCTAGCAGGTTCCTTTCCTTTATCCTTATAAGGACATTTTGCAGCATAATGACCTACTCTTCCACAAGCAAAGCATTTAAAAAGCAACTTACCTCTGAACCTTCCAGAACCCTTTTGAATATTTCTGACAAAGTTTGATTCTTCTTCCTCTTCTTCTGGGACGTGACTTGCTTCATAATAATCTCCTTGGCCTGACGCCTTGAAAGCAACTTCTCTTCTATCTGATGGACCTCCCTTTCTCATTTCATAGGCAGTTAGAATTCCATGTAGCTGAGACATAGTAAGAATTCGTAGATTTTCTTTTTCTTCTGTTGCAGATACCTTAGATTCAAACTTGGGGGACAATGATCTTAGAACCTTTTCAACCACAATAGCCTCTTTTATTTCTTCACCCAAATTTTTCATACAATTAACAACTTCATCTATCCAAAGAAGATAGTTAGCCACACTTTCATCATTATACATCTTGAGAGTCTCATACTGAATCCTGAGAGTTTGAAGTTTGGCCCGCTTTACCTGTTCATCTCCCTCATAGCTCGTGACAATTTTGTCCCATATCTCTTTTGCGGATTTATAGTGCATTACCTTCATGAATTCCAATTGAGATATACATCCTAATAGGGTACTGACTGCTTTTGCATTTGTTTCATACTTCTTTTTCTCGTCTGCATCTGTAGGAGTGGTTGAAGGAAAAGCATAGCCTGTCCTTACGATGTTCCAAACTTCTGTACCAAGAGATTGAAGATAGGCAGTGACTCTTACCTTCCAATAATTGAAGTTTGTCCCATCGAAAACCGGTGGCCTGATAGATGCTTCCCTCTCATAGTTGCTCATGATGAAAGATCTCCTCTTTAGAAGGACCTGCTCTGATACCAATTGTTGAAAATAATACTGAGAGGGGGGGTGAATCAGTATTATCTAGTCCTTTTAACAAATCTTCCTTATTTATACTTTGAATTATTTTTGCATATCAATACCATAAAATAATGAGCATGAACAAAAAAAACAGACAGTCACATCAAAGAACACCAGATATAAGGTGGAAACCCAATGTGGGTGAAAACCACCTGCTGCAATATGTCTCTATCTTCTTTCAAAATTAGAAACTCCTTTTACAATGGTCTTGTACTGGTGCAGTCCTTTACCAGTACACAGGCTGCAACCTGCAGAGAGCTACAACTCTCTCTCGTTTTCTAGTCTCACCTGGAAGGGAGCTACAACCCCCTACTTCTTTTCTTACAAGGACCACTTTTCATAAATTTTCAAACTGGATCCATATACATCAAATAATCATCAAGTACATATAAATTACACAGTCAGCTGCAGTAACCAGATCAATAATAACAGAACTAAACCCAGAACACCTTTTAAGAAAAATTTGATCAACAGAAGATCTTAAGACAGATACATAGTTTTCCTTTCACTGGCCTGCGTCCCCACGCACTTCACCTTCTGCGCCCCTACGTATACCCGCAGAGTTCCTTCTGCTGCACTGCGTGACCACGCACTGCTTCTTCTACTGGTCTACCTACAGTATGCACCCAAATGTACTATCGCACCGCGTACTGCCACAGTAGGTACGCACCCAAAGGGACTATCGCACCGTGTACTGCCACAGTAGGCACGCACCTGAACCACTGCTGCTCTGCGTACCCACGGAGTTCTCCTTTTTCTGCTCTGCATACCCATGCAGTCACCCTTCTTCTGCTCTGCGTACCTGCACAGCTCGCCTTCTTCTGCTCTGCGTACCCATTCAGAGGCACCGTTAAACACCTGCGTACCCTAGATTAGGGTTGAATTTGCAGATCACCAATGTGCTACAGTTAGACGGATGCCGAGATCTGATCAAGCGCTCGAGAGATCACCCTCCACAAATTCCCTTTCCACTTCACTTTCATATAGATCAAGCTTTTTGAAACAATAACCCAAATATTTGAGATCTTTAGATATTCAACCCAAAAGCCTACCCAAGACAAATGATCTCCTTTGCTTTATATAGGCAATCTCTTCCTCAAATCAAGGATCATGGGGTTCAATTATAATAATAAAATAAAATAATACCACGGGCCAAAACCATGATAACTCAATACCATCGGCTAAATACCAAGGGTTAAACATAAGGAACCCCATGTGTGCGCACTTTACTGCATTGAAATGTGTGCACTGGGGTACGCACCTCATGAATGGGTAACCTGCGTGTCTGGACGCGGTCCTTGCACAGCGTACCTGCGGGTACGCATCTTCTGAACTGTTCTCCTGCGTACTTCTCAATTTTCATCATATTGAGAGCCTTGTCATGGGTGTTTCCATCCAGTACAACATCTGTAACATATAACCTCACCAAAAACATAATGCCAACATGTTGAAGATTCAAAGATCGAATGGTTACTTCTTCATCTTTTTAGCTCCAACATCTGTTTGCTCGATGCTCCAGATCTTGTATAACCCAATCCACAATGGAGGAGTGGGGCCATGTGCCTTATTCTTCCTCTACAGCCTATCTTTTAATCCTACTGAGATACAATACACTACTTCCTACATGAGAAGCACGTCCAAAGAAAATGTTTCCAGAACATGCGAAGGCTTCACTGTGTTATCAATCAGGTTGTCCCTAAGCTCCTAAAGGGATACGGCCGAGGTAACCATAAACAAATCTTTGGACTGCAGGTTCTAGCCTACCTGCAATCACAGAGGGCTCTCTCTTAATGATTTTGTTGATGATGATTTTAGGCTAGCTATTTGGTCAAAGGGTTTTGTGTTTGGTGGTAGGAAGGATGATGCTTTCAAATAGAGACGCATGCATAGTGTGATAAGTTCAAACCATTGGGCATGGATTCAAGGAGTAGGACTGCTGGTGCGTTTTCTTGGTCACAAGAGGAAAATGGAGCAAGGTAGCTACACATAAAACAACCTTCAAGCTAAAGGAGATGAAATGAGATATGAGGAATGAGAGGCAATTAAGAATCTCTCACCCAGCTTAACAGAGGGAAGGCGAATGTGCTCTATCTAGGGGCAGTTAAGAATACCTCGATAACTATCATACATGGGTGAATTAGGACAAATATGAGCCAAAAGGAATTCACATTTATATCTAATTTAGAGGAAAACATATAGAAACAACAAAAATTGAGCATAAAGTGCAATTAAGCAAAGTCTAGGCTGTTCATTTTTCCTGATATTTAGACAATGATATGATATTGGTTTAAACAAATATAAATAAATATAACGAAGAAACACTTATTGTTCCATGTAGCAGCACAAGAATTCCACATTCACTCTTCAACCATTTATACGCAGCAAACAATCATTGCTCCAATCCTTTTAGCGAGTCTCTCCTGGATCTGATTAGCCAACTAACAATCCACCCCCATTCCATTGTTCAGGGTTGTCTTTATAGTCAAAATATCTAGGAGTATTTATTACAGGAGATCTTAAATAGATCTGAGGGAAATGAGTGTTGTAATTCATCTTATCTTGAAGTAAATATATGAAACATTTATCTAAGTGCAGCGTTGGGGCAGCGGCTTCAAAATGAGTAGGAATGTATTCTTTGTTGTTATGCGCTGGCCATTTATCATAACTGCGCATTGGTCTCTGCTCCACTGCTCTTGAGTAGCTTTGATGTGTAGTAACTGTGATTTGAGAGGCTTTAAATGGCTTTTACTGTTTCTTTGACTTGCTGGGGGCTCTTTAATGTTTTATCAGTTTCGAGCACTGAGAAAATCTTCACTAATACACTTTGCCACAACACTGATACACTTTTCCACAACACTGATACACTTTAACATGAGTTTTTGGCTTCTTTCAGCTTCTGATACTCTTTTAAAATTCTAAATCGCCCTCTTTCTGCCCTTTCGAGGAAAAAAGCGACTGCTGAAGAAAATATTCCCCATTTTGGCCTATTTCCCTTAGCGATGCACGATTAGCGCTATGCGCTAATCGCGCATCGAAAACGGCCTCAGATTTTGAATCCAAGCTTCCTAAGCAGCGATTTCGCCTTTGCGTGCTTTTCTTTCGGTGGATGAAGTCAGCATGATGTCAACGGTGGGACCCGTGTGGCGGGTGACGTAGCAGGGTGATGTGGCAGGGGAAAAACTCCCATCCCCGCACGCTAATCATCGACATGTTCGGAAGGGAACAGACCTGCCCTCCGTAGATCTAGGGTGCGGGCAATAGGAAGGATGGTAGAATAGAGAAGGTGGCAATAGGATAAGGGACAGGGCCTACATATATATATGGCATGGATTCATATAAAACGCCGATCGCCGATATGCGATCGGCAACAGACCATCGGCGATGACCATATCGGCAACGCGCATGCATGCTTTGTTTTGTCATAGCGATACGTCGATCCGCGAAATCGCTGTCGGCCAAACCAATCAGGGGCACACTTTATGTGCTGTTTTGATACATGACTCCCCTCCGGATTGCGATATCATATCGGAGGGGGTCCAATAGAACCTTTTTGCAATCGGAGCAAGTCCCAAGGTAAGTGGTGAGGTTTTATGATCGTAGAAGAATTTTTTGATGTTTGAAGGGATTTCAAGGCATGGGAGGAGTCCGATATGCATGTGAACATGCTTTGAGGGGGGAAATGAGGGTTCTTGCTGAGTTTCAAATAAACTTAGCAATTCCTAAGTGTACTTATGGTTATATTTAAACCAGGGGGAGGAAATAAGTATATAGGGGAGTTATTAACATAGTTTTAGTAGGGAAGGGGAGATAAATAGGGAGTTACATATTTAGAGTTAGTAGTTAATATGAATTGTGACAAGAAAGCATTAAGTGTATAAATCTTACGCTATAAAGGGGAAGTAGGACTTATAAAGGAAGTATGAACATTCCTTGAGTAAAATAGACCTTTACCAAGGCTACTAATATGAATAATGATGAATCTGAGAGGTATCAAGCAGATCTTGACCTCTTTAGGGGAAGTTAGTGAGTGATTTATGGAATAAGGAAGAAGGGGGAAGTTAGTTATGCCTCGCTTGAGCTCCTCTAAATGAAAACTGCCTGATAATTGTGACCTAAATAAATATGACATTTGAAAACATGAAATCGATCACAAATCAACATTTTGCAACCTCAAAACTACCTACCCAACCTACTTACCTAGAATTTTTTCTTCTTTTGGTTTGGGTGCACTTGAACTAGCTAACCCATCTTTTCAACTTTTCTTTTACTGTCCTCCTATCTACATCTATACTTGTTTCATCCAGGGGCTCAGATTAAGCTGTTAAGCACCCTTGCTTCTCTACCTGTCTAACAATCTACCAAGATTAAGCTGTTTGGACAGATAATGATTCTCTATATTCTACAACAGGAAATTGAAACCTAAGGAGACCAAGATTAAACTGTTTGGACCTCCCTTTAACTGAAAGTTCTTCAAAAATGGAATAGCACATCAAAATTGGAACACAGCAGTGGCATTTAGACTAGCACACTCTCGTGGCATCCTTCTTTGGCCTCTGTAGCAAATATGGAACATTGAATCATGCAAAGTATTTCATATTTGGCATGTAAAAATGTCAATCATGAAAGATGCGTAACCTACTGCGGTAGGAGGCTAACAATGGCTCCACTTGGGGATGGATTTTCCTTGTGAAAGGCCAAGAACAGCAAGTCAGACTGCCTTGATCTTCTATTGTTGTTGTAGATTGAAATTTCTTAGTGCTGACTGTTGGATAGTTGGAACTTTGGAATGAGAACAACACTTTCCCTCAACTCAATTATTTGTGAATTGTGAAGCACTGCCTACTTTCTTCTGTGTGCTCTATCATTCAGACTGTTACACAAAAATTAAACAAAGTGCTGAAATATATAAACATTTATCTACGGAAATAATACCACCGAGCGATTCTCAACAAAATGGATCATGATAATGTTTTAATGTTCGGCCATTTACAGGGCCCTCTTCCGTTGTGCTGCCATCTACAAATTTTGCATGTTTTCCCTTGTCTTCTCTTCGTGAGTACCACCTTAGAACTTTGCTGCCAACACAGAAGTCCTCAACCTTAGTTTTCTTATCAAACATCCTTTTGAGTTTCTCTTGCAAAATTTGAGCTCTGTCATACACTTGCTCTCTGGTCTGCTGGAGATGAATGGTCTGATTCATTCTTCTTTGAATGTTATTTGGTTCAGCCTGAATCTCCTGTAACAGTTTGATAGTCAGAATGCCCAAAGATGAAGGAAATATGGCTTCCATGCCATATACTAGCTCATAAGGGCTCATCCTAATGGATATCTTGGTTGAAAGTCTATCTCCCCACAGGGCATTTGTGAGCTTTCTATGCCAATTCTTTTTGTTTTCCTCCAACACTTTATTTATGATGTTGATGAGGCTTTTTTTGGATGATTCGGCCAAGCCATTACCTTGAGGGTAGTAGGCTATAGAATGGCCCAAGGTAATGTGAAATTTATGGCAGAAGTTGATCATCTTCTTTTATTTGAAGGCAACAGCGTTGTCAGCGAAGATCTTCTCAGGGCAGCCAAATCTGGAAAGGATATTGCCCTCAAGGAATTGGATGATAGTGGAGTCATTGGCTTGCCTACATGGGATAGCTTCAATCAACTTGGTGAAATAGTCGATGGTTGTTAAAATCCACTTGTGCTGGCGTGAAGAGGAGGGATGGATTTCACCTATGAAGTCAAGACCCCATTGTTGAAAAGGCTTTTCGGTTGAGATGGGCTTAAGGGGAAGAGGAAACAATTTTCTTTTCCCTCCAAAGATTTAACATTTGTGACATGAAACAACAAATTTCTTGACATCTACAAATAGAGAGGGCCAATAATAACCAGCCCTTAAAATCTTGTCAGTAGTGGATTTCTAATATAGATGCCCTCCATAGTCCCCTGCATGCAACTCTTTCATGATGCTGTCAGTTTCATTTATGGTAAAACATTTCAATAACATTCCTTCACGATTTATCCAAAACAGGGCACCATCTAAGACACAAAACTTTGATGCTTTCATTTTTAGAAATCTCTTTTTGGTTCTGGACAATCCTGGGGGAGCACACTGGTTTAACAAGACAAAGCCAATATCAGCATACCATGGGGATTGTAAAAAGGTTTGACTGATCTGTGAAGTCAACAACTCCGATTCATTGTCCAGTTGGTAGATGTCTAAGGCTTGAAGATTCGTTTCGGAAATTAGTTTGGCTAAACCTTGTCCCTTTATAATCTTGGTGGGTTTTATCTCAATGTCATATTCAAGAATGCTGGCAATCCACTTGCCTCTTTTGCCTTCCAGCCCCTCTTGAGTTAATATGTCTTTTACAACAGAGTTTGGGACATAGGAAATCACATCTGAATATAAAATATAAACTCTGAAGTCTTTTATAACGTTGACAAGGGCATAGGCCTGCTTTTCCATAATTTGGTACTTCAAGGGCGCATCTCTTAAGGCTCAGCTGAAAAATGCAATTGGATTTTCATTTCCTTGATCATCTTTTTGCAAAAGGACAACAGCTACCGTGTGCTCAGATGCAAAAGAAAAAATGATAAAATCTTTGTCAAATTGTGGATTTGTGAGGATAGGCGTTCGAGTCAAGGCAGTTTTGATACTCTCAAAACCCTGCTTGGTTTCAAGAGACCATCTTAGCTTGGCATCCTTTTTTAACATGTTGCTTAACAGTCTTATCAGTTCGGCTAAATTTGGGATAAATCTCCCTAGGAAATTGATCTTTCCAAGGAATGCTTACAACTCTTTTATGTTTCTTGGGTAGGGAATTTGGAGGATGGCTTGGATCCTTTCCGGATCAATTCTAATACTGTATTTTGAAATGATGTGGCCTAACAACTTACATTCCTCAAGGCTAAAAAAGGACTTCTTGGGGTTCAAGGAAATGCCATATTTCCTGCATGTCATGAAGATTTTCCTTAAATGTTTGAGGTGCTCTTGATCAAATTTAGAGAAAGCGGTTGAGTCATCAAGGTAAACAACAAGGAAATCATGTATTTCCTTGGCAAATGCAATATCCATTTCCCTTTGAAAGGTGGCACCAGTGTTCATTAGCCTGAAAGTAATTTTAACATACTTAAATGTTCCCCACGGTGTGGTAAAGGTTGTCTTGTCTTGGTCATCCAGGTGAACAAGTATTTGATTGAAACTTGAAAAGCCATCAAGTAAAGAAATTCCAGATGACCCCACTACTCTTTGCAGGATGCGGTCCATTTTAGGCAAAGGATAGTGGTCTTTTCGAGAGACTTGATTTAAGTTTCTTAGGTCTACACACAGTCTGATCTCACCTGAATTTTTCCTTGTAGGAACCAGATTGGATACCCTTTCAGAAAATCTGATGGGTGCTATGATACCTGCTTCAAACATTTTCTTCACTTCCTTTTCAATGAGGGGAAGAAGCATAGGGTTTATTCTTCCAAGTTTCTTCTTGAATGGTTTTTTATTTGGCTTTAAGGGGATGGTATGTTGAATAACTGAGGTGTCATAGGACTTCAAGTCCTCATAACTCCAAGCAAATACATCTTGGAACTCTTTGAACAAATCCACATACTTTGGTTTTTGATCAGGGGGCATATTTTTGGACAATTTAATCATTTTGGGCTTTTCTGTTGTCCCTATGTTGTGTTCTTATATAGCAACACCTAAAGGCTCCATTTTTGGCTTTTTGGGCACATCATTATCATCAAACATGTCTTATAATGGAGTGAGGCCAGTAGGCAAAAATTTATTCTTTAGATCAATGCGCTCGGCCTCTGGTTTGGCTGTTTCATCTAAATTCATTTGTTTCAGCTCTTCTATGTTTACATTATAAAAAACAATTGGGTTAAGGACTTGTTTTTCTTCTGCAACTGTTAGCACCTGCTGATTTTCGTTTCTCTGTTGCTGGGAATCGTTCATGGCCTCTATGTCAATGTTTATATTTGAAAACTCGCCCTCAAGAGTGAGGAAATTGTTAATCTGGGCATCATTTTCAAATACTTTCCAGTCTTTAATATTGTTTGGAACAACGGGACTATGTTTTATCTCAGCAGTAAAATGGTGACTTGGCTCAAAGGGAAGCTTGCATGTGCTACCAAAAGTGTCTAGGTTGTGTGCATGTATGTTATGGTTTCTAGAAATCTTGGCAAGCTCGGATTCAGTGAAGGTATTAAGTATTTATGTGGCAGCAGCCCTATAGGCCCTCATTCTATTGTCATTAGTAACAAAGTTACCTTTCATTTGTTGTATGATTAAATCAGAGTCACCTAGAATGGACACTTTTGTAGCTCCTAGAACTTTGAGCCATTTTAGGCCTAAGAGGAGAGCCTCATACTCTACCATGTTGTTGGTACATCTGAAATTTAGTCTGTAGGCATGGCCTTCTACATGATTGTCATGTGTATTGTGAATCCATATCCCTACCCCTGCTCCTAACTTGTTGACAGAACCATCAAACTCTAAATACCATGTGATTTCTTGCTTGTGGTTTGTATTAAGAGTCTCAGTCATTCTAGGATTGGATAGATTTAAAATTTCTGTTTGGGGAGGTTTTACTTGTTTGATAGTTGCCTTGATTGTTGTGACCATGTCATGGGCATGGGAAACCGATTCTTTATTTATGCATGTCTCTAGCTCTAAAGCTAAATTCTTCTCATTAGTTGGAGGATTGGTGTCATCATTAAAAAGAATAAATGAATCCATATCAGAATGGATTGAGTAAATTTTAAAATTTTGGGGCTTTTCCTCACTACTTACCACGTACTTCATGAGTGTTTCTCTATACAGTCTCTTTGGTTGTCCAAAGACATATATAGTGGCATAAGAGAGGTCAAGTTGGAGGGATCATTAGAGTTTTTCTCCCCATGATCTTGATAGGACCATGCCATATTTTGTTGGAATTTCAGCAACTACTACATCCATTAGGATTGTCTTGTTGGGAAATTGGACTAAAGACACACAAAGGTCCTTGATTAAGCCTAAACACTTGAACTGACTTGAGTCAAAGGAGTACAGATCTTTGTAGGGTCTTGTGACATCAAGGTTTATGTTTTCCATTACAGCTTTGGGCATAAGATTGTGTGAGGCACCTGAGTCAAACATGGCATTATCCAAGATTTTGTCATGTATGTGCAGACTGACATAAAAGGGTGGAAAAGATCCATATGTTGATTTTCCATTAACTTGTGGACCAAAAAACAACTCAAGGTATCATCTCAAACATTTACATCATCCTTGATCTCTGGCATTTGAAGTGACCTCTGAATTTGTTTCCTATAAACATCATGCTTGGCAGGTTCTGAGAGGGGAATGGATATCTTAAGTTTTCCAATCTCTACTTCTAAATTAAATGGTTTTTCCAATGGAATCTTTGCGTTAGCAGTAGCAGATTTCTCCTTTACAAGAATACTTTCTATGTTTTCCTTTTCATTATCTAAGTTATGGTGAATGACGGTTTGTGGTATTTCTTTTTTGGGAAGATTTTTAGGATTGCTGTTCAAATTTCCTTTTGAGGAAGAAGGAGGCAGAGGCTAATCAGTAGGAGGCTGTATGCCTGTTATGTCCCCTACAGTCACTTGGTGCGGGTTTGGGACAGAAATATCAGTTGGTTTTGTTATGATAACCTTGCCTTTAATCTTATTGGGCTGTTTGTTGTCCTTTGTTTTGTTAGGTGCAAGGATATCTATAGTTCTTGTTCTCAGCTTATATTGTTTGCGGACCTCGTACACAACAGAATCATAGCCTTGTTTAAAATCTAAAGATTCCCCAGACTTATTTTGAAATTGATTTATATCATGGTAGTCTTTATCTTCTTGAGTGAGAAAAATTTGTTGCTCATTTTTGGAATCTATCAAGTTCATGTGAGTCTCTTCTGTGGGCTCACTAGAAGTGGATGCCTCTATGTAGTTTTCTTGGAAAGGAGGTCTTATATCACGGTCTAGGCTAGATCTACTAGCGTGTGTGTTCTGAGCTTTCCTGAAATTTGGGTTCCTTATGGCGTTAAGCTTTTTTCCTTCCCATGGTGATTTCCTCTCAACACTTTCCACTCTATCTCCCAGCTTGTGCATGCCACTGATAATAGCATCTAATTTCTGATCTAAGGCTGAGGGTTCTTCCTTAAAGGTAGTTCTTCTCTCGGTTCTAGCTCTGTTCCTTTTGGCAATTAGGTTTTCCTCCACATTGACAACAACATTTTTCATTTCTGCAAGGCTTTGAGGGGCTCTTTCCCTTAACTGATAAGCCATATCGGGATCAAAACCATCAGGGAATTTGTACAAAGCAAGATCATGTGGAGGTCTTAAGTTATGTGGTATTGCATTATAAACATTATTAAATCATGCACAGTAGTCCAAAACGGTCTCCCGAGGGCCTCTTTTGATAGTGTCGTATTCAGATAAAATGTGCAAGGGATCTTTCTTTTTCTCCCATCTATTGATAAATGGTTGGTATAAGGCGTTTGGGTCTGCTATGGAAATCGCTAGAAGTTCTCTAAACCAGGACCTGACATCACCTGTCAAACTTTCGATGAAAATCTTCATTCTCACACTGTCATCGTCAATCTCATAACTCTCAAAGTAGTCCTGCATTTTCTTTGTATGTTGAAGGGTTGTGCAGGAACTTGTGCCATCAAAATAAGTTATTTTAGTCTGGTAATCATGAGGCATAGCACCGGGATTAGTAAGAAGCTATAAAGGTGCATATCTGTTAGCCATATTAGCAGGGATAAGTGGAACAACAGGGATAAGTGGGATAACTGGAACAACCGGGATAATAGGAGTGGTGGTATGTGCAGTGAATGGAGGTGTGGAAACGGTACTTGGAGAAGAAGATGATGAACAAGGGGAAGTAGGGTTTGAATGAAATAAAACTTTGACAGGGGTTGGAACAGAGCTTGGCTGAACTGCTTCAGGAATGGTTTCAGCAAAATCTTCTTGCTGCTCTTGTTTTCTAAGGATCTTAGGGATTATATTGGGATTTTCAACAACAGCTGGGGGACTTGGGTCTAGATTTTATCTTGTATAACGTGAATGATTTTTGGGAGCCAACTTCTGGCTTGTTTTTGGGGATTTTTTCTAACAATATAGGCTCAACAGAAACTTTTTAAAGCTCAGATTCTTCCTTAGCGGAGCTTCGAACTAGATTTGTTAGATTATCTGAGGAGGTCCCCAGTGGAGTCGCCATTATGTTATCACTTAGGTTGTCCCTAAGCTCCTGAAGGGATACGGCCGAGGTAACCACAAACCAATCTTTGGACTGTAGGTTCTAGCCTACCTGCAATCAGAGAGGGCTATCTCTTAATGATTTTTTTGATGATGATTTTAGGCTAGCTATTAGGTCAAACGGTTTTGTGGTTGGTGGTAGGAAGGATGATGCTTTCAAACAGAGAGGCATGCATAGCATGATAAGTTCAAACCATTGGGCATGGAGTCAAGGAGTACGACTGTTGGTGCGTTTTCTTGGTCACAAGAGGAAAATGGAGCAAGGTTGCTACACATAAAACAACCTTCAAGCTAAAGGATATGGAATGAGATATAAGGAATGACAGGCAAATTAAGAATCTCTCACTCAGCTTAACAAAGGGAAGGCGAATGAGCTCTATCCAGGGGCAGTTAAGAATCCCTGGATAACTGTCATACATGGGTGAATTAGGGAAAATATGAGCAAAAAGGAATTCACATTTATATCTAATTCAGAGCAAAACATATAGAAACAATAGAAATTGAGCATAGAGTGCAATTAAGCAAAGTCTAGGCTATTCATTTTTCCTGTTATTTAGACAATGATATGATAGCGGTTTAAACATATATAAAGAAATATAATGCAGAAACACTTATTGTTCCATGTAGCAGCACAAGAATTCCACAGTCACTCTTCAACCATTTATACACAGCAAATAGTCATTGCTCCAATCCTTTTAGTAGTCTTTGATTATAGAAAATATTAGATATACAGTGCGAGTCTCTCCTGGATCGGACTAGCCAACTAACAATCCACTGCCATTCCATTGTTCGGGGGTGTCTTTACAGTGAAAATATCTAGTAGTATTTATTACAGCAGATCTTAAATAGATCTGAGGGAAATGAGTGTTGTAATTCATCTTATCTTGAAGTAAATATATGAAATATTTATCTAAGTGCCGCGTTGGGGCAGTTGCTTCAAAATGAGTAGGAATGTATTCTTTGCCGTTAAGCGTTGGCCATTTATCATAACTGCGCATTGGTCTCTGCTCCACTGCTCTTGAGTAGCTTTGATGTGCAGTAACTGTGATTTGAGAGGCTTTAAATGGCTTTTACTATTTCTTTGACTTGATGGGGCATCTTTAATGTTTTATCAGTTTCAAGCACTGAGAAAATCTTCACTGATACACTTTGCCTCAACACTGATACACTTTGACATGATTTTTTGGCTTCTTTCAGCTTTTGATACTCTTTTAAAATGCTAAATCACCCTTTTTCTGCCCTTGCGAGGCAAAAAATGACTGCTGAAGAAACGATTCCCCATTTCGGCCTATTTCCCTTAATCGCGCATCAAAAGCTACCTCAAATTTTGAATCTGAGCTTCCTAAGCAGCGAATTTGCCTTTGCGAGCTTTTCTTTCGACGGATGATGTCAGCATGATGTCAGCAGTGGGACCCGTATGGCGGGTGACCTGGCAGGGGAAAAACTCCCATCCCCGGACGCTACTCATCCAAAGGTTCGGAAGGGAATAGACCCGCCCTCCGTAGATCTAGGGGGCGGGAAATCGGACGAATGCCAGAATAAAGAAGGCAGCGACAGGATAAGGGACGGGGCTACATATATATATATATATATATATATATATATATATATATATTATATATATATATATATATATCTATGTGTGTGTGTGTGTGTGTGTGTGTGTGTGTGTGGGGTGTGGATTCATATGAAACGCCAATCGCCGATATGCGAGCGGAAAAAAACAATCGACGATGACCATATTGGCAGCGCGCATGCATGCTTTGTTTTGTCATAGCGATAAACCGATCGGCGAAATCGTTGTCGGCCAAACCAATTGGGGGAAAACTTTATGCGATGTTCTGATACACAACTCCCCTCCTGATTGCGATATCACATCGGAGGGGGTCCAATAGAACCTTTTTGCAATCGGAGCAAGGCCCAAGGTAAGTGGTGAGAGTTTTATGATTGGTAGCAGAATTTTTTGATGTTTGAAGGGATTTCAAGGCATGGGAGGAGTCCGATATGCATGAGAAGATGGTTTGAGGGTGGAAATGAGGGTTCTTGCTAAGTTCCAAATAAACTTAGCAATTCCCGTGTACTTATGGTTATATTTCAACCATGGGGAGGGCATAAGTATATAGGGGAGCTATCAACATAGTTTTAGTAGTTAAGGGGAGATAGATAGGGAGTTACATATTTAGAGTTAGTAGTTAATATGAATTGTGACAAGAAAGCGCTAGGTGTATAACTCTTAGGCCATAAAGGGGAAATAGGACTTATAGAGGAAGTATGAACATTCCTTGAGTAAAGCAGACCTTTACCAGGGCTACTAATATGAAGAATGATGAATCTGAGAGGTATCAAGCAGATCTTGACCTCTTTAGGGGAAGTTAGTGAGTGATTTAGGGAATAAGGAAGAAGGGAGAAGTTAGTTATGCCTCGCTTGAGCTCCTCCGAATGAAAATTGCCTCATAATTGTGACCTAAATAAATATGACATTTTAAAACATGAAATTGATCACAAATCAACATTATGCAACCTCAAAACTACCTACCCAGCCTACTTACCTAGCATTTTTTCTTCTTTTGGTTTGGGTGCACTTGAACTAGCAAACTGAGCTTTTCAACTTTTCTTTTACCGTCCTCCTATCTACATCTATACTTATTTCATCCAGGAGCTCAAATTAAGCTCTTGAGCACCCTTGCTTCTCTACCTGTCTAAGAATCTGCCAAGATTAAGCTGTTTGGACAAATAATGATTCTCTATATTCTACAACAAGAAATTGAAACCTAGGGAGACCAAGATTAAACTATTTGGACATCCCTTTAACTGACAATTCTTCAAAAATGGAATAGCACATCAAAATTGGAACACAACAATGGCATTTGGAATAACACACTCTCATGGCATCCTTCTTTGGCCTCTGTAGCAAATATGGAACATTGTAGCATGCAAAGTATGACATATTTGGCATGTAAAAATTTCAATCACGAAAGATGAGTAACCTGCTGCAGGAGGAGGCTAAAACACTACACTGAACACTTCGATGAATGTGCCATCCGGTGAGGCATACCAATCTACAATGCCTAACAATGCCTTCATCGCGTTTTCTAACAAGCAGGGTGGATCCTTTTTGAATATCAACATGTACATTGGCATGACAAGATGGTTGGACTATGGTATGATTAGTCCTCTGAAACTGCGCTCAGAGAATATCTTGAAATATGTGTTCACAACAGTCTTCGCTGATGACCATGCCCACTCTAAGCCTGAGAAATCATCTCAGGCATAGACTACAGGTAGAATATAGGCAGACATGTAACTTTTTAAATGCATGCCTTTGGGCGATAGTTGAGCCTTCATGACTTGCTCCTTCAACTGATGGGGCAATACGCCAGACCAACTGCATGGTCTTCCTTCTCTAGCCAGTTGGTCTAGCACAACCACCCAACTCTGAGGGATGGTGTTAGTTCCTACTTGGGCACTAAGTTGACAGGAAAATATGACCAATTATTGATATGCCTCCTCAATATCTTCTTCTTATAGATCTGATTGGATGTCACCCTGAAATGACTAGCTCCTTTACCCAATCCTTCAAAATGTCTCTGGAGTGGCCTGTACTGTTGAGCAAGTTGAGTGGAGCAGTCATGAAAGACATGGGATGGTCCATCTGGTATATCTCATCATAATCTCATGCCCAGAAGGTTGCAATATTCTTCCCACTAACACTACTCAAGGTCATCGTCTCGGGGTCAGTGTGAGAGACAATCAAGTGAATCATGTCCACACATGGGAACGCACAGTATTTGAACAGAATCTGGTACAAGTTGGATTTATGAGTATTCACGTACACCTGACAGCCTTCAAGGTCTTCCCAAAAAGTACCTATGAATATTTCATTCACCTCTTGCCACTTTAGTTTCATGTCCTTACCTAGATACAACTCTTTATCTTCATAGGTCGACAAACCAAAGGACACCTACTCATTTGTTGTTCTAGATGCCATACCATCATTGTCCTGAGATCATGTTCTTTTTTAAGGCATTGAGATAGATGAACACTTGAAAGATCTATAAGAAAGCAGCGTGCATGTCAATAAATATGTGAGTGAAAACAAAGAAAATCTGAGGAAGGACACAACTCATACCTCTGAAAATGATGGTCAAGATTGTACAAATTTCACAAGGAGGTTGAGTGACTCGCTACTAGAACTACGCAAAAGGAAGTTTGGACTGACTCGGAGGCTAGACTAACTACTGGATCTATGAAATGCGTAATCTAGTTTGGCAGTTGGCTGCTGGGATTGTTTAATGCACAATCATAGCTAGGAAGGACTGCCAACCCAGGGACAGATTTGCGCAAATTCTTGGGCCAACCAACCAATATCCGCTAGAATCCAAAAATCAATCTAGCAGGGCAATGCTATGCCAGAATGCACAAATCTAGAGAGGAAAGTGAGACATCCTTCTCCAGATTATGTAATGTAACCTTGGTTAAGGTAGAGACTAGACCAAGGTTGGTCGGATTTGCTGAAGGACAACTGAAAGCACATAAGTCGATGAAATGCATGGTGACACTAAGTGATAAAAGAAGTGATAATCATTGCATGTAGAACATGAATGGAAGATTCAACAAACAATTCAACATGCATGTGGGTGATGTCGTTCATCGTTTGGGCAAGCGTACACGCAAAATAATCTCATGCATGAGACAACAGTGACATAGCAAAAAAAATTGAAACAAAGCTACGACAAGTTATCATATATGTAAATGACAACAATCATTTATACAAATCAAGAAATCAACATTCGCATAAGTGAATACACAAAAAGTGACATAAATGCTGAAAAAGAGAAGTTGAGGCCACTTATGCATGAATAGTTGAGCGAGATGTGTCTAAGATTCTGGATGTGCTCTAGGATGTTAGGGCTCCATGATCAATGTGAATCAGTGATCTCTAATGTGTCAAATAAACAAGTTTAGTCTCATGACACGTATGCCACAAATCTAGGAGAAAGTGACACTTTAAGGGAAACCTCTAAAACAACTTTTCATGTAACCCCCAACTACTAAAACTAGCTCCCTAAATCATAAGATGGCTTTTATATGTTCTATTTTTCTATTCCAGGAAGATTAGGTCATGCATTCATGCAAGTCAAGTTTCCTTAGCCCTCTATGGAACTAGTCAACCGAACTGTCCATGTATGCTAGTGCTCAACTACTTGGGAAAAATATGCGTTCCCAATTGTAAGATGGGCTAACTACCCAAGGGGATTGCGTAATTTATGGGTAGAGTAGTGTTCGAAAATCATATATTACAGAACAATGAAACACATAGAATATTGCAGAAATATAAAGACAGAAAACACATAAAACGAGAGAGACACAGATGTACATGGTTCACCCATTTTAGGCTACATCCACCCCGAACAACGAGCCATTCCTTTCTATTATCCAGAAAAATGAAGAGACACAATCTACAATGGATTTTTCGTAATATCCTTTGTTTTCTCTCACAGTCTCCCCTCTTTGTTTCTCGCTCGGAGAATACAGATATATTACACAGACTCAATACAATACCCTCATACAAAGAGAGGGGTTGCCTTCTATGGAAAAAATAACACTAAACTAAACATAAGTTCTACCATATGATCATCTGCCTAATGAACGACCCAGATTGACTAGAAATTACTATACTTTTACAAGGAAAGTTTACATTTGTTTTTAGCTTCGGGGGCACTGCCCCGAAATCCCCGTAGAGGCATCACTGACCCCTCTACCCGCAACTAAGGGGGGCTTGACCCACCCAAACCCTCGCAGGGGGGAAAAGTACCCCCCAACACCCCCCCCCCCCATGTGGAGGGGTGTACAAACTTCCTGGGGTGTACATCCAGCTGAAACAAAGTCCTCAAAACAATCATGCTCCATACTAAAAAATATCCCACTTGGAGAATGATTTTAGCAACTCCACTGCTGCTTCATTTGTTGGACAATGGCTCCTCCTTGGACCTGGGTATTTCTCATCTTCATCACCATCCTTGAAGACCAATTGAAACTGAGCATATTCTTAGTTTCTCCCTAATTACAATTTTTTTTAGCATATCTGCAAGATTCTGGCTAGTGTGTATCTTTTCCAGCTTCAACTCTCCATCTTCCAACACTGATTGTATGAAATGGTACTTGAGCTATATGTGTTTAGTCCTGGAATGAAATGTTGAGTTCTTTGCAAGATGAATGGCACTTTGGATATCACTGTATAACATGCCCATATCATGCTCTTTATCTAATTCACCCATAAACCTTTGTAACCAAATCATTTCTTTACTAGCCTCTGTAGCAGCAACATACTTTGCTTATGTTGTTGAAAGTGCAACAACACTTTGTATTTTTGAAACCCAACTGACAACTATTCCACCTACAATAAATACATATCTTGTAGTTCTCCTCCTATTATATTTGTCACTTGCCATATCTACATCAATATATCCCTATAGAGAAATATTTGAACCACCAAAGCATAATGCTTGATTTGTGGTACCTTTCAAATATCTGAGAATCAATTTCACTACCATTCAATGTTCCTTTCCTGGATTGTTCATGTACCTGCTTACAACTCCTAGTGCATGTGCAATATCAAGCCCTGTGCATACCATTGCGTACATTAAGCTCCCAATTGCTGATACAAATGGAACTTTAGACATGTAATCCATGTCTTCTTGGGTCTTTGGGCACATTTCCTTACTAAGTTTGAAATGGCTAGAAAAAGGTGTAGTAACTGGTTTTGCATTGTGCATATTAAATCTTTTCAACACCTTTTGTATGTACTCATTCTGAGACAATGTTAATTTGATATTTTTCCTGTCTCTAGTTATTATCATACCAATGATTTGTATTGCAGCTCTCAAATCCTTCATTGCAAATGAATTTCCCAATTTTCTTTTGATCACATTTATTTCTTACATGTTAGACCCTGAAACAAGCATGTCATCTTCATAAAATAACTATATGATATAGCTACCATCATTTTTCTTTTTCAGATAAAGACAATGATCAGAGTGACATCTAGTATAACCTTGTTCGGACATAAACTTGTCAAATTTTAGATACCACTGCCTTGGAGCCTGCTTTAAGCCATACAAGCTCTTCTTCAACCTGCACACTAGTTTCTCCTTCCCTTTTACCTCATATACTTGTGGCTGCTACATATATATCTCTTCCTCCAAATCCCCATGGAGAAAGGTTGTCTTTACATCTAACTACTAAAGATTCAAATCTTCAACTGCTACTAGACTTAAAATGGTTCTAATTGAAGTCATTTTAACAACAGGAGAAAATATTTCATCAAAATCAATACCTTTCCACTATGCAAATACCTTCACCATAAGTCTAGCTTTGTACCTCTATTTTCCTCCATCTTCTTCCTTCAGCCCGTAAACCCATTTATTTTGCAATGTAGTTTTACCTGCACGCAACCTAACTAAGTCCCAAGTCTGGTTATGCATTAAGGAGTCCATCTCCTCTTCAATGGCTAGCTCCCACTTCTTCCTACTTTCAACCTGCGTTGCTTTTTCATGACATTCAGGTTCACATGAATCAGTCAACAATAAATAATATAATGAAGGAGAGTATCGTTCCTAGGGTATACTTATTCTGTTAGATCTTCTAACACCACTTTTAGGTGTTTGTGGTGCCTGTTGCTGTTTTGGTGGTTGCTATTGTTGTGGTTGTTGATTATTATTATTCTCAGGCACCTTTACTTTTTTAGTGATTTCATCAAGAACTGCATATTCCTTGTTTTCTTTTTCCTGTTTCTTTTCCTGCAATTGATTCTTATACAATACCATTTCATTGAATATTACATCTTTGATCCTAATGATATTTTGATTTTCGTAATCATATAAGCAATAACCAAAATCATTAACACCATATCCAATAAAGGTACATTTCTTTGACTTTGCCTCGAGCTTTTTTCTATTTTGTTTATTAATATTGACAAAGGCCTCACAACCAAAAGGCTTTAAAAAAAATTAGTTTACCACTTTACCTATCCATGCTTCCTATGCACACTCTCATGGCATTCTTCTTTGGCCTCTATAGCAAATATGGAACATTGTAGCATGCAAAGTATGACATATTTGGCATGTAAAAATGTCAATCACGAAATATGAGTAACCTGGTGCAGCAGGAGGCTAACACACTACACTGAACACTTCGATGAATGTGCCATCCGGTGAGGCATACCAATCTGCAATGCCTAACAATGCCTTCATCACTTCTTCTAACAAGAAGGGTGGATCTTGTTTGAATATCAACATGTACATTGGCGTGACAAGATGGTTGGACTACCGTATGATTAGTCCTCTAAAACTGCGCTCAGAGAATATGTTGAAATATGTGTTCACAACAGTCTTCGCTGATGACCATGCCCACTCTAAGCCTGAGAAATCATGTCAGGCATAGACTACAGGTAGAATGTAGGCATACATGTAACTTTTTTAATGCATGCCTTTGGGTGATAGTTGAGCCTTCATGACTTGCTCCTTCAACTCATGAGGCAATACGCCAGACCAACTGCATGGTCTTCCTTCTCTAGCCAGTTGGTCTAGCACAACCACCCAACTTTGAGGGATGGTGTTAGTTCCTGCTTTGCCACTAAGTTGACAGGAAAATATGACCAATTATTCAGATGCCTTCCTCAATATCTTCTTCTTATAGATCTGATTGGATGTCACCCTGAAATGACTAGCTCCTTTACCCAATCCTTCAAAATGTCTCTGGAGTGTCCTGTACTATTGAGTAAGTTGAGCGGAGCAGTCATGAAAGTCATGGATGGTCCATCTGGTATATCTCATCATAATCTCATGCCCAGAAGGTTGCAATATTCTTCCCACTAACACTACTCAAGGTCATCGTCTCGGGGTCAGTGTGAGAGACAATCAAGCGAATCATGTCCACGCATGGGAACACACAGTATTTGAACAGAATATGGTACAAGTTGGACTTATGAGTATTCACGTACACCTGACGGCCTTCAAGGTCCTTCCAAAAAGTACCTATGAATATTTCATTCACCTCTTGCCACTTTAGTTTCATGTCCTTACCTAGATACAACTTTTTATCTTCATAGGTCGACAAACCAAAGGACACCTAGTCATTTGTTGTTCTAGATGCCATACCATCATTGTCCTGAGATCCTATTCTTTTTTAAGGCATTGAGCAGATGAAAACTTGAAAGATCTATAAGAAAGCAGCATGCAGGTCAATAAATATGTCAATGAAATCAAAGAAAATCTGAGGAAGGACACAACTCATACCTCGGAAAATGATGGTCGAGATTGTACAAATTTCACAAGGAGGTTGAGTGACTTGCTACTAGAACTACGCAAAAGGAAGTTTGGACTGACTGGGAGGCTAGACTAACTACTGGATCTATGAAATGCGCAATCTAGTTTGGCAGTTGGCTGCTGGGATTGCGTAATGCACAATCACAGCTAGGAAGGACTGCCAGCCCAGGGACAAATTTCCGCAAATTCTTGGGCCAACCAACCAATATCCTCTAGGAATGCAAAAATCACTCTAGGAGGGCAATGCTATGCCAAAATGCACAAATCTAGAGAGGAAAGTGAGCCATTCTTCTCCAGATTGTGTAATGTAACCTTGGTTAAGGTAGAGACTAGACCAAGGTTGGTCGGATTTGCTGAAGGACAACTGAAAGCACGTAAGTCGATGAAATGCATGGTGAAACTAAGTGATAAAAGAAGGGATAATCATTGCATGCAGAACATGAATGGAAGATTCAACAAACAATTCAACATGCATGTGGGTGATGTCGTTCATCATTTGGGTGAGCGTACATGCAAAATAATCTCATGCATGGGACAACACTGAGATAGCAACAAAAATTGAAACAAAGTTGTGACAGGTTATCATATATGTAAATGAAAACAATAATTTATACAAATCAAGAAATCAACATTCACATAAGTGAATACACAAAAAGTGACATAAATGTTGAAAAAGAGAAGTTGAGGCCACTTATGCATGAATAGTTGAGCGAGATGTGTCGAAGAATCCGGATGTGCTCTAGGATGTTAGGGCTCCATGATCAATGTGAATCAATGATCCCTAATGTGTCAAATAAATAAGTTTATTCTCATGACATGTATGCCACAAATCTAGGAGAAAGTGACACTTAAAGGGAAACTTCTAAAACAACTTTTCATGTAACCTCCAACTACTAAAACTAGCTCCCTAAATCATAAGATGGCTTTTGTATGCTGTATTTTGCTATTCGAGGAAGATTAGGTCATGCATTCATGCAAGTCAAGTTTCCTTAGCCCTCTATGGAACTAGTCAACCGAACTGTCCATGCATGCTAGTGCTCAACTACTTGGGAAAAATATGCGTTCCCCATTGTAAGATGGGCTAACTACCCAAGGGGATTGCGTAATTTATGGGTAGAGTAGTGTTCGAAAATTATATATTACGGAACAATGAAACACATAGAATATTGCAGAAATATAAAGACAGAAAACACATAAAGAAAGAGAGACACAGATGTACATGGTTCACCCATTTTAGGCTACATCCACCCCGAACAGCCAGTCATTCCTTTCTATTATCCAGCAAAATGAAGAGACACAATCTACAACGGATTTGTTGTAATATCCTCTGTTTTCTCTCACAGAATCCCCTCTTTGCTTCTCACTCGGAGAATACACATCTATTACACAGACTCAATATAATACCCTCATAAAAAGAGAGGGGTTGCCTTCTATGGAAAAAAAAACCCTAAACTAAACATAAGTTCTACCGTGAGATCATGCGCCTAATGAACGACCCAGATTGACTAGAAATTACTATACTTTTACAAGGAAATTTTACATTTTTTTTTAGCTTCGAGGGCACTGCCCCGAAATCCCCGTCGAGGCACCACTGTCCCCTGTACCCCCAACTAAGGGGGGCTCGACCCACCCAAATCCTGGCGGGGGGGAAAAGTACCCCCCAACACCCCCCCCATGTGGAGGGGTGTACAAACTTCCTGGGGTGTACATCCGGCTAAAACAAAGACCTCAAAACTATCATGCTCAATACTAAAAAATATCCCACTTGGAGAATGATTTTAGCAACTCCACTGCTGCTTCATATGTTTGAAAATGACTCCTCCTTGGACTTGGCTATTTCTCATCTTCATCGTCATCCTTTAAGACCAATTGAAACTGAGAATATTCTTAGTTTCTCCCTAATTACAATTTTTTTTAGCATATCTGCAAGATTCTGGCTAGTGTGTATCTTTTCCAGCTTCAACTCTCCATCTTCCAACACTGATTGTATGAAATGGTACTTGAGTTGTATGTGTTTAGTCCTGGAATGAAATGTTGGGTTCTTTGCAAGATGAATGGCACTTTGGCTATCACTGTATAACATGCCCATATCATGCTCCTTATCTAATTCACCCATAAACCTTTGTAACCAAATCATTTCTTTACTAGCCTCTGTAGCAGCAACATACTTTGCTTATGTTGTTGAAAGTGCAACAACACTTTGTATTTTTTAAACCCAACTGACAGATATTCCACCTACAATAAATACATGTCTTGTAGTGCTCTTCCTATTATCTTTGTCACTTGCCATATCTGCATCAATATATCCCTATAGAGAAATGTTTGAATCACCAAAGCATAATGCTTGATTTGTGGTACCTTTCAAATATCTGAGAATCAATTTCACTACCATTCAATGTTCCTTTCCTGGATTGTTCATGTACCTGCTTACAACTCCTAGTGCATGTGCAATATCAAGCCCTGTGCATACCATTGCGTACATTAAGCTCCCAACTGCTGATACAAATGGAACTTTAGACATGTAATCCATGTCTTCTTGGGTCTTTGGGCACATTTCCCTACTAAGTTTGAAATGGCTAGAAAAAGGTGTACTAACTGGTTTTGCATTGTGCATATTAAATCTTTTCAACACCTTTTGTATGTACTCATTCTGAGAGAATGTTAATTTGAGATTTTTCCTGTCTCTAGTTATTATCATACCAAGGATTTGTATTGCAGCTCTCAAATCCTTCATTGCAAATGAATTTCCCAATTTTCTTTTGATCACATTTATTTCCTACATGTTATACCCTGCAACAAGCATGTCATCTTCATAAAATAATAATATGATATAGCTTCCATCATTTTTCTTTTTCAGATAAACACAATGACCAGAGTGACATCTAGTATAACCTTGTTCGGACATAAACTTGTCAAATTTTAGATACCACTGTCTTGGAGCCTGCTTTAAGCCATACAAGCTCTTCTTCAACCTGCACACTAGTTTCTCCTTCCCTTTTACCTCATATCCTTGTGGCTGCTACATATATATCTCTTCCTCCAAATGCCCATGGAGAAAGGTTGTCTTTACATCTAACTACTCAAGATTCAAATCTTCAACTGCTGTTAGACTTAAAATGGTTCTAATTGAAGTCATTTTAACAACAGGAGAAAATATTTCATCAAAATCAATACCTTTCCTCTATCCAAATCCCTTCACCATAAGTCTAGCTTTGTACCTCTATTTTCCTCCATCTTCTTCCTTCAGCCCGTAAATCATTTATATTGCAATGTAGTTTTACCTGCAGGCAACCTAACTAAGTCCCAAGTCTGGTTATGCATTAAGGAGTCCATCTCCTCTTCAATGGCTAGCTCCCACTTCTTCCTACTTTCAACCCGCATTGCTTTTTCATGACATTCAGGTTCACATGAATCAATCAACAATAAATAATATAATGAAGGAAAGTATCGTTCCTAGGGTATACTTATTCTGTTAGATCTTCTAACACCACTTTTAGGTGTTTGGGGTGCCTGTTGCTGTTGTGGTGGTTGCTATTGTTGTGGTTGTTGATTATTATTATTCTCGGGTACCTTTACTTTTTTAGTGATTTCATCAAGAACTGCATATTCCTTGTTTTCTTTTTCCTGTTTCTTTTCCTCCAATTGATTCTTATACAAGACCATTTCATTGAATATTACATCTTTGCTCCTAATGATATTTTGATTTTCGTAATCATATAAGCGATAACCAAAATCATTAACACCATATCGAATAAAGGTACATTTATTTGACTTTGGCTCAAGATTTTTTCTATTTTGTTTATTAATATTGACAAAGGCCTCACAACCAAAATGCTTTAAAAAAGTGTAGTTTACCTTTTTACCTGTCCATGTTGCCTATGGAACACCACCATCCAAGGAACTTGAAGGCCCTCTATTTACTAGATAAATAGTAGTATCTACAGCATTTGCCAAAAATTAAAGGCAATCCTGCATGCAATCTCACACACCTTGCATGCTCCATGATTGTTCTGTTCATCCTTTCTCACACACCATTTCCTTGTGGTGTTCTTAGAATTGTCATCTCTATATGAATTCCATGCTCTGAACAGTACCTATCAAACTCTTTGCTGCAATATTCGCCTCCATTTTTTGATCTGAGACACCTCAATTTATTTCTTGTCTCAATCTCAAACAAAGCTTTCCATTTATTAAAAGTATCAAATACATCATATTTATTCTTAATATAATAAATCCAAGTTTTTCTAGTTGCGTCATCAATAAAGGTAACATAATATCGAGAGCCACCAAGAGATGATACTTGAGCAGGTCCCCATACATCTGTATACACAATCTCTAATTTTCCGCTCTTCCTTTATTTCCCAACTCTGAGAAATATGACTCTTCTTTTTTCCATAAATTCAATTCTCACAGAAGTCCAAATCAACATTCTTCAAACTCGGCAACAAATTCCTTGAGTGAATAATCTTCATCCCCTTCTCACTCATTTGTCCGAGCCTATGATTCCATAATGGTGCATCTCGTCCTTTGGAAGTTAAAGCATTAACAAATTTAGAAATACCATTGCATAAATATAATGTACCAACCTTTTCACCTTTTGCTATTACCATGGCTCCTTTGGTGACTTTCCAAGCTTTATCTGTGAAAGTTGTCATACAACCTTCACCACCTAACTGCCCTATTGAAATCAGATTTTTCTTCAGATCTGGAGCATGCCTTACCTCCTTCAATAGCCATTGGTTTCCATTCTACTTCTTTACAATAACCTTACCCATTCCAAAAATTTTACAGGGTTTATCATCACCGAAACGAACTTGTCCAAAATCTCCCTGAACATAGTCATGAAAATATTTCTTATTAGGTGTCGCATCGAATGAGGCCCCTGAATCTACTACCTAGGAATCAATAATATTTTTGAAAGAAAGAATCAAAGCATATTGTAACACCTCACCTATCACATTTGCTTCATGATTGCTTTCTTGTTGTGCATCTCCTTATTTTCCCTTTCGATATCTATAGTCTTTCTTTAGGTGTCCTTTCTTTCCACATTTCCAGCACAATATCCCCGATCTGGATTTGGATTTGCCTTTGCTTGATATACTGTGATAACTTGAGCTCTTTCCACTTTCCACTTTTCTTCCCCTAGACTCTGTAGTCAAAGCATTACTCAACGTCTCATTGGAGCTTTTCTGTCGCAATTCCTCGCTAGGGATAGCACTGACAACATCATCAAACTTTAAAGTACTAGATCGAGAAACAAAGTTACCAATGGCCATTAGTAAACCATTCCAACTTTATGGCAATGATCACAAGAATAATAGAGCTCTAACTTCATCATCCAAGTTTACCCCTACAGAACATAACTGACTTGTAACAATATTAAAATCATTTAAATGGTATACAACAGATCCACCTTATGACATATTCATATTAAATAAATGTTTCATAAGAAATACATAATTTGAGGCCAAGGGTTTTTCATATAGTTTCTCCAACGCCTTAATCAAACCCTCTATAGTTGTTTCCTTTGAAATGTTGAAGGAAACCGATGTTGTGAGGCACAATCATACTGTTCCAAGTGCCTTTCTATCGAGAAGGTTCCATTCTTCATCTGCTATACCCGTGGGCATCTATGTTTTTCCACCCAATGGTAGGTACAGATCTTTTTGATACAGATAATCTTCCATCTGCATCTTCCATAGCGAGAAGTTTTGGCTGTTAAATTTCTTGACCCTAAACTTACCATCTTCCGTCATTGCTCCCACTCGAATGAGGAACCCTTCTTTCCTGTGAGTTTATCAACCAAATATACCTTCAGCTCTGATACCAGGTGTTAGAAAATTATATATTACAGAGCAATGGAACACATAGAATATTGCAGAAATATAAACACAGAAAACACATAAAACCAGAGAGACACAAATATACATGGTTCAGATAGTTTGCACTATGTCTACCCCGAACAGCTATTCCTTCCTTTCCATTATCCATCAAAATGAAGAGACACAACCTACAACCGATCCGCTATAATATTCTCTGTTTTATCTCACAATCTCACCTCTCTGTTTCTCGCTTGGAGAATACACATCTATTATATAGAATCAATACAATACCCTCATACAAAGAGAGGGGTTGCCTTCTAGGGAAAAAAACCCTAAACTAAACATAAGTTCTACCATCAGATCATCTGCCTAATGAACGACCTAGACTGACTAGAAATTACTATACTTTTACAAGGAAATTTTACAGTTGTTTTTAGGTTCGAGGGCGTTGCCCCCGAAACCCCCACCGAGGCACCTCTGGCCCCCAAACCCCCTAGCCAGGGGGGATTGACCCCCCCAAATCCCCACGGGGGGACAAGGCCCCCTGCACCCCCTCGCATGGAGGGTTGTACAAACTTCCTGGGGTATACATCCAGCTGAAACAAAGACCTCTAAACGATCATGCTCCATACTCAACAAGTAGCTCACTGCTACCGAGATTTGCACAAATCCTAATGGGAGGGTTAGTTGGCAAGCTTACACAATGTTGGAGATTAACAGGTTGTCATAAAGGAGTACACAATTCCTAGAGGGAAGGATGGTTTCCCTCTAGGAATGCACAATTTTGAAGGGGAATTTCCTCAGCCTATAGCTAGACAAAGTCTAGTTAAGTAGCCTGTGAGGGGAATGGATCGTCTGTGATCAACAGGCTGCCTCTTTGCAAGGAAATCACTTAAGCTTGAGTACTTGACAAAGCAGGTAAAAGTGTTGCGTAAGGTTGGTAGGGGAGGCTCCAAAATAGGCTAAGGATAAATTTTAGAGGGTGGTTGTAGCCTCTACAACACTTGGCGACACACTAGTAGAACTCTAGCTCTCTGAATGGACCTTGTTCGTGAAAAATGATTCTAACACCTCCAGAAGAATTTTTTAGTTGTTAGCTCATCTTTGCTTCACACTATCTTGATGTAAGGTGTAGCATCTTCTAGAATATTGGTCAACTTACACACATTCCAATCCAAGGCAACACAGTTGTTTCAATTAGGCTTGAGGGTTATATTCATGAGAGTCTTAGTTTCATCTCTGGTGTTGTTCCACTGTCAGCAAGCCTGGAGAGTACACCGATGCAGTCACATAGGAACACAAGCATGGCACCACTGCCAGCGAGCCTGGTCAATACCCTAATGGAGTAACTTGCATGACATCACTATGAATGAAGCCTTTCTCTTATTTCGCCTTATTTATTTTCCATTTTGAATTTTTTGACATTTTTATTTTTTTCATTATCATTTTCACTATGCATAACACTTATTCATTTCACAGGTGGAAGAGGTGTCCTGACTTATTTACATCAGAGGAGGTTGTTCCAGTAGAGAAGTAGTTTATTATATCTTTGACATTCCTGTTAAGGTTTTCACCCCACCTTACTCTACTTGATTGAAATGACAAGGGTTAACCCAAAAAAAATCGATTAGAGAACGTGAGAGTAGTTTGTGTGCGAGCGTTGTTTTCACACCAAGGTTCACTTCGAAGAGTATGTATTTTCCTTCGACGTATCATGGGCTAAGAGTAAAAAATTCATCATACAGGGGAAATATGACTAATAAACAAGTAGCGATAGTTGTACAAACCATCTTGTACCTTACGTAGCTCGTTCCATGAGTCACACATGGTTTCACGCAAACTAACCTATGAATGAAATAAGAGAATGAACTAACAACAAATCCAATCAAAAACAGAAGGAAAAATCAGAGCAAAGCAAGCAATTAAAAAATAAAACAAAGCATGAAAGAAATCAATCATGCAATCAAACAACTAAAAGCAAACATTACTCCTACTACTACACTAACAGTGCATGTACCTTATCACATGAAGTGATACTTCCAATGTAGCCACCAACATATTGGTAGACCTAGGTGGGTGAACTCTTGATCTGCGAGTAACCAAATTGTGTAGACCAACAAACAAGAAAGATATAACAATGAAGACAACCACACTTCATGCATGTGCATGTGCATGACAGATGGTCTATGGACTTGTCATGGTTCTGTGTGACACTACGTGCAACTTTGAAGCAAAAGCATACTCTTGACTGAAATGAAAGCAAATGAAAGAAACAAAGACAACCTATGTTGCAAATGAGGGCTTGCAATGTAAGACTCGTCCAAAGCATGAGAAATGGGATTGTGCAGTTCAAGTGGAGGAAGTGTGATCTATGAGTGAGATGGATCGTCAATGATTACAGAAAAGTGATGAGAAGACTTAGACAATTGAATAATTTCATGACCGGAAGTAATATTGACCTCAAGAGAGTGAGGGCCTAACATAACCATTATCTCAAGATGAAGTGCCTGGACAGTCTTGGCTGTCTCAACTTCATCATCAGGTAGATCATCATAGACCAGTGGCTGTGAAAAATCAACTATAATAGATTCGTGATCATGATCCAAATTGGAAGAAAATGGACCATGATTGCCATGATTAGAAAAATCAATGAATTATTTGGTATCCTCATGATCAGATGAATCAAACAGAGGGGTATATGAAAATAAAACAAGCTCATATTTTGTGTTCTGAGAAAAGAGAGATGAAGGATCAAGTGAATCTTCAATGAATAACTTATCCTCTCCCTTGTTGAATGATGGACTAACATCCACTGAGTCTTGTGAGTGATCAATAATGGGGCATTTGTGGATGAAGACACACATGAAAAATCATGGATGGCAAGTTCACCAAAGAATCTATGAAATAACATAGGGGCCTTAGACAGGAGGGATTCATCCTCTGCTAAGTGTTGATGTTCAAGCTCCCACTCATACTCTTCATGAATGATAGCACATGTTGGTTGTGTAACCCCAACACCGTCAATGGGATGCTCCTCATTCACAACAAGTGAAGAGTCTTAAATGGATGAACACAAGAAATAATGTTTTGGAGGATCACCTTAGTGCGAAGACGAAATTCTAAGAAAATAATGCATATGGGAACTCGAAGGACTCACAACCAACTATGCTCAAAAATTGAGTGGAGTGATGTTGGGAGGGTGTGAAGGATGAAGAGATGTGTGAATGTGATCATCAACATCACTGGGGGATGGTGGAATTGTTGAATGAGAGGAAGGCGGACAGTCCATTTTGATAGTGCCTCCTCCCACATGGGATTGCATAGTTCCATCAAAGAATAAGGTTGAGTGAGGCTCGACATCAAGCTTTCTCTTGGGACAGGAAGATTTCTTAAGACAATAGTGGAACTAGTCCCAAAGATAAGAAAACTTCATCTAGCTCCTCTGAGCTTGAAACCGTGAGTGATGGAAGCATTGCCAAAAATTAATAATAGATTCATGTGGAGTCCTCTATTATTGTAACAGTTTCTGGTCAAGATGGTAGGGATCAAAATTATAGAACGTGCCTTTAATAATATCATAGAAGCGCTTACATGAGTGCACAGTGTTAGCCAATAGGGTGAGAATTGAACGAAATGTAGATTTCTGAAGTGTGTATGCAAGCAGAAAACCACCTTGTTCATCAGTAAACTCATCTTCCTCATAAATCATGGAAAGAAAGCTATGTAAGTGCGCAAGCGAGGCCATTTCATCTTCACCATCATATGCGTGAGTGGAAAATAGATTGAAAAGATTCCCTGAGATGGAGAAATATTCACAATTTGAAAAACACCTCGCGAGAATAAGAATGCAAAACTCCATGAAAGATATGAAAAGGTTCAAAACTAGATGAGAGGATATTGCTTGTCATCAATCCCTCCTTCTAGAGCTAGAAATGTTGACGGTGCTAGACCCACCAACATGTCAAGGGGATCTCCCCAGTAAGAAGTCTTAATTAGATCTCATACCATTTGTTGTAGGAGTCCCAGTAGTGCGTCATAAGGTAATTCCTTGACAACGATGTTGCACAGAGGCAAGTAAGATAACTCTATGAGTAGCAAGGGTGTGACTAATGCAGAGAGTCAAGGAATATCTACGAGAGGTTCCAATACTTTGAAGGGAGAGGAAGGTGGAGATCAGTTCCAACTTGAAAGGGATCAGTCCTAACTCGGCTAGGAACACACCACACAAAGGACATGCATAGCTTCTGGCAGAGTAGTTGATTTGGATGTGGCAGTCACAACATACAACGTAAGGTAACATGAAAAAACTCACAGATTACTCAGAGATGAGTGTGATGGTAGGTATAGTAAGGTTCATGAGAAATGTATGTCTGATGTTTGTTAGAGTAGATGACACAGATGGTGACAACATTAACAACATATGCAACACAATAACAACAAGATTTATATAATGGCATAGAAATTGGTTCATACATAAGTATGTAATTTAAACAACATATATCATTAAGACAACTAGAATAGTCCAACTACGATAACAACATATGAATGAAAATGTGTTGCCTCTTATTATATGAAGAAGTGTAAGTCACAATCATACAATACATCCACTCTTCACACTTGAATTAAACTTGACATAACCACACATTACAATACACATGTACCCATGTGAAGAATGGCATGGACAAGCCAGACTAGACATCATTTAGACTTAGACAACCATAGATGTCCAACTTCTTGACATCCTCATGCTAGTCAACAGTGACATATTGATGCCAAGATTGGTAGTCCTTTAGGGTATCTGTGTGTTTTGACGTGACATCCATCTAAAACATGAACCTTGCCTCAATAGCATCTAGGTACAATCCTTAGGCTCCTTTTTCCAACTCGTATGTGAGCATGCACTTCAATTTATTTAGTGTGGGTGAACTAGCAACATACTTGTTCATGATGTCTGTATTGATAGGCAAGTCTGGGCTAGTGGCGGTGCATATCACCTTGTCAATGTACGATTCAAGCTCCTATTGGACCTGCTTCTTGGTCTTCTCCTAAGTGAGGGTGCAAAGTGATGGGATACCATGATTGTGCACTATAACCTCCATGTGTTGGAATACTCGTGCATGGGAAGCTTGTATCCTAGTGATCAGTTAAGATAGGTCTTCATAGGATTGGATCTAACTCTGAATATGTATTTGTAACTTGATCGCATTGGCATTCATCATCTTTGGCAACTAAAGCAGCTCTCCATTGTACTTCATCATCCATGCTCACATGTTATCAACGATAGTATTTATTTTATTCAAGATGTGTACTCTTCTTGCACATTGCTCTTCCATCTGTGAGGATGAATGACTGTTTGATGCATGGTACCAAACATGGAGTACAATGCTCGCATAACTATGTCCAATGACAACACTTCATCCAGTATTTCCTTCTTTAGTTCAGCTCAGGGTGACATTGTCACCAAGTTTCCTCCCTACTTGGCCACCTGTAGTTCCTTCACCATTCACTCATTCTCAGCTATGACAAAATGAACACTTGAGCTAGTACCTTCGACACACACTCTAGTTGTATTGGTTGATGCAACTACATGCTTGTGCACATCAGTCACAATCACTTGGACTTCAAATTGCGTAGGGGGTGTTTGGTTTTCTATAGTCGGTACTCTCTGCGATTGCACAACTTTGTGATGAGATTCATTAAAGGAGATGTTATGCATCTCTTCTTCAAGTTGACCACCAAGGATCTCAGTGCCTCCTTGGTCATCCCAGACTTGCTCACTATCTGGGTGCATTGAAGCATGTGAGTTGACCTCTCTTTGTTGAGGCATGAGGTCAGTGTCCTATTCCAACTCCTTCTGCTCCATGTATTCATCCAACAATTCAAGAGCCTATTATATCTCATGAGAAACATCTTTCCCCTACAAGGGGTCACCCTCTTTGCCTAATGTCAGCTGTTCAAAACAATCAACTACTTGTAATGGTGTTGCTTCATCTGTCTACATGTGATGCACCCCTTGCTGAATCTGTTACTGTTGCACTTCCTTCTCATTTTGGGGCAGCTCTTTTTCTTGATAGAGTTGCGCCCTCAACTCAAGCGACTCCTCCTCTTCTTCTTCCATTCTCTTCTTATCTCTTTGCCTTCACGTGATTTGCTTCTCATGTTGCTGCCTCTTCTATTGAATAGCCATAGCTACTTGTTATACAAGTAGATCTACTCAAAACTTGTAGCTTTGTTCCTCCTCCATGTGGTAAAAAATATTTCTCTTCCCTTTGTCATGCGTAGGTATGCTTGGCTCTCATGTTTTTGTTACTGCTGCTAGTACTGGTGTTTTGAGTGATGCTACTTCATACTACTATGCTAACCACTCTACATCAAAATGACTTGTTCATTGGATCTGGAGGAATTCAAGCGATACCTCCATGAGTCCTCCTCAGCCTAATGATATTCCCCATGGATCTAATTTAATTGGGCTCTCATATTGTGATCCTTCATTACCCAACTGGGTCATACGGGTTGAAGCTTAAGAGGTTAAATTGGTACTTCTTCATCTATTTAGCTTCAACATCCACTTTATTGATGCTTCAGATCTCATATAACCCTATCCACAACAAAAGAGTGGGCCGAGGTGCCTTCTTACACTACATCATAACTGTTAATCCTGCTAAGATATGATAGCTACTTCCTGCATGACAAGCACATCTAAAGAAAACGTTTCCATAACATGAAGAGCCTTCTCCACACTAAACACTTTAATGAACATGCCATCTGGTGTGGAATAACAATCCAGAATACCTAACAATGCCTTCATCAATTTTTCTAACATGCAAGATGGATCCTATTCGAATACCAACATGTAGATTGGGGTGACAAGATGGTTAGACTACCATATGATTACTCCTCTAAATCTAGATTCGGGCAATAGCTTGAAATACGTGTTCAAAATAGTCTTCACTAGTGTCCATGCCCACTCTAATCCTAACAACTCATGCCGGGCACAAAGTGCATCTAGAATGTATGTGGAAATGTAAATTTCTGCATGCATTCCTTCGAGCGACTGTCAAGCCTTCGTGACTTTCTCCTTCAGCTGATGAGCTAGTATGCCAGACTAGTTGCATGGTCTTCCTTCTCTAGCTAGTTGGTCAGCACGACCACCCAACTTTTGGGGAAGTTCTCAGTGCTTTCTTGGCCACTCAGCCGACATGCAAATACCAAGTATTAGTATGCCTTCCTTAATATCTTCATCTATAGATCTGATTAGGTGTCATCCTGAAATGATCTGGCTCCTTTACTCAATCCTTCAGAATGTCTCTAGTGTTGCCTCTACTATTAGGGAATTTGAATAGAGGGGTCACGAGAGTCATGGGCTTGTCCATATGATACATCTCATCATAATCTCATTCCAGAAGGTTTGAAGCTTCTTCCCGCTGACACTGCTCAAGGTTGTTGTCTCAAGGTTAGTGTGAGAGACGATCAAGTGAATCATGTCCACAGATGGGAACACGAGTTATCTGCATGCAATCTTGTACAAGATGGACTTATGAATGTTCACATACACCTGACGATATTCATGGTCTTCCCCAAAAGTACCTACGAATGTTTCATTCACCTCTTGCCACTTCAGTTTGATGTCCTTGTCTAGATACAACTTCATATCTTCATATATCGGTAGATCAGAGGACACCTATTAAGCTGTTGCTGCAGCTGCCGTATCATCAGTGTCCTAAGATCTTGTTCTCTTGGAAGCAATTGAGATAGATGAACACCTGAAAGATATGGAAACAAGAAACATGCATGGCAAGAAACATGTTAGTGAAAACAAATAAAATATATGGAATGAAACAACACATACATGGGAAACTCATGAGCAAGATTGCGTAAATCTCACTGGGAGTTTGAGTGACTAGCTACCATAACTACACAAAATGATGTCTAGACTAACTCAGAGCCTAGACTGGATGTTGGATGTACGAAATGTGCAATCCAATTGGGTGTAGGCTATTGGGATTGTGCAATGCACAATCCCATCTGCGAAGGACTGTTGGCCTTGGGAGAGATTTGCGCAAATTCTTGGGCCAAACAGCCACTACACTCCAAGAATGCCCAAATCAGTTTAGGAGGTGAGTGCTAGGCCATAATGTGCAAATCTAGAGAGGAAGGTGAGCCTTCCTTCTTGAGATTGCGTAATGCAGCCTTCGTGAAGGCAAAGACGGGCCAAGGTTGGACTAACTAACCAAGGGGCAAATGAAAGAAAGTAAGTTGATGAAGTGCATGGTGACACTAAGTGATGGTAGAAGTGATAATAAATTCATGCAATACATGAATGGAAGGTTCAAAAAATAGATCAACATGCATGTGGGTGAGGTCGCTCGCTAGTTGGATGAGCCTCCATTCAAAATAGTTTCATGCATGCGACAACAGTGAGATAGAAACAAAAATTGAAATAGAGCAAGGAAAAGATAGAATATACGTAAACGACAGGAGGTGTTCAAAGAAATCAAGAAATCAATATTCACACAAGAGAATACACAAAAAGTGACAAAAATGTTGAAAAAGGACAAGTTGAGGCAACTTAGGCATGAATAGCTGATCCAAATGTGTACACGAGTTTTAGATGTGTTGTGGGATGTCAAAGCTCCATGATTTTTGTGAATGAATGAGCTCTAATGCCTTGAATAAATAAGTTTGGTCTCATGAGACACATGCTACAAATCTAGGAAAAAGAGACATTTCGAGGGAAACTTCTAAAGCAACATTGCATGTAAAAATAGCCCCCTAAATCATGGGATTCCTTTTGCATGTTGTCTCTTTCTATTTCAGGAAGATTGGGTCATGCATGCATGCAATTCAAGTTTCCTCTGCCCCGCGTGGAACTAGTCAATTGAACTCTCCATGCATGTGAGTGCTCAACTACTTGGGAAAATGTGCATTACCGATTGTAAGTTGGGCTGACTGGCCAAGGGGATTGTGCAATTTCTAGGCAGAGAAGCTAATTGTTGCCCAGATTTACAAAAATATTGGGCTTACCAACCTGCTTCTAGGAAAAATTGTGCAAATCCCGCTAGGAGGGATGGCTGGAAGGATTGTGCAATCCTAGAGACCGGTAGGCTGTCAGAGAGGATTGAAAAATTCCTAGAGGGAAGGTTGGCTTCCCTCGAGGAGCCTGGAATTTTCAAGGGGAAGTTGCTCAGCTTGTAGCTAGACCAATTCTAGGCAAGTAGACTCTGAGAGAGATGGATTGAATGTGATCGAAAGGCTCCCTTTGTGCAAGGAAAACACTAAAGATTGAGTGCTTGTGTTATGAAACCAACTCAAGAAAAGATAGAAAAGCTAGATCAACACTTTAGAATTTAGCCTCTTCGAGGGGCAACCTCCTTTACATTATATAAATGAACAATTCTTCGATGATACAAATGAAAAGACCTCCTTTCTATATATAGGAGTCCAAGGGGTCATAACATAATCAGAGCCTACATAATAATAATAATGTAAGGGCACAATAATAACAATAGTGGGCTTCCATGGGGCACAATAGTAACAATATGGGCACTACGTGGGTACATCAATATAATAAGTGGGTTGTACTAATAACAATAAGGGGTTACACCAGTAGTATAGGGGCCTAACATGCCCCTCTCCTTCAAAAAACATTGTCCTCAATGATTGAGTAGTTCTTGATGCTTCTATATAAAATTCTTGTCCTCCCATGTGGAATCTTAAGCGGGTAAGTTCTTCCACTTGATGAGATACTCTGAAATTGATTGATTTTGTATCTGTCAGGTTATTCTTTTTGTGATTGCTCCAGGTTCCAATATGATTTTTCCTTCGTCTTCAATTTCTGGGAATATTGTTTGAATTGGGATCTTTTTCAACTTTTGAATAAGTGGCCATACTTCTTCATCCTTCTTCATCCTTCTTCCATTCATCCCTTGCTTCGTTTATCCAATCTATTTGGATAATAGAAATAGCACAAAACAATGCTTCCACATCCTCATCCTTGAAGAGTCTTCCCATTCGGTAAGGTCGCCATTTTTTAAGTGCATGTAGTATTGTGAACATTTCCTTCTCGTAAATAGATTTCTTGAGATGTAGCAGTAAAAATACCCAATTACCTACATCAAAACATTTTTCACTCTGATGTTGATTTACCTGTTGTTTCGTTTGATTTTGCACCAAAGTGGCATTATCCTTTAAAAGTTGGAGAACTTGTTGTTGATGCTCAATTTGATCTTTCACTGCTTGAACTTTTTTCTTCTTGATATGTCCTTCTATATCTAGAGTTTGAGGAGCGGTAATTTCTTCCAATCCCTTACAAGATATGGTTGGATTCATTTCTTGATGCTCGATGTGATCTTTCACTTCTTGAACACTTTTCGACTTGATATGTCCTTCTATCTTCATAGTTTGAGGAGTCGTAATTTCGACCAATGAAATACAAGATATGGTTGGATTCATTTCTTCTTTCTCAATGTGATCTTTCACTTTTTGCACCTTTTTCTTCTTGATATTTCCTTCTATCTTGAGAGTTTGAGGAGTGGTAATTCTTGCCAATGCTTTACAAGATATGGTCTGATTCATTTCTTCTTTCTCTGGGGTGGGGTCCTGGCGTATATCCTCTTCTTTTGATGGTTCTTGATCCTTTCCTTCCTCCTCTTCATATTCTATGTAAAATAATTTCTTCTCAGCACACTTATGACCTTTAGTGCATTCGCTATCACAATTGTAACAAAGCCCTTTTTCTCTTTTTTCTTCCAATTTTTGTGGTGTAACCCTTGTAGGTTGTGGAAGGCTAGGAGAAACAACACTTCCATCTTTAATGTGCATTGAAAACACTTCTATCATTTTTCTTTCCACTATGTCACAAAGCCCTTTTACTCTATCCAATTTTTGTGGTGTTTCTCTAAAGAAGGTGTTTCTCTTTGTATCCTCATAATGTGTTATCATTTCCTCCATGAAAATTGACCACGTAACAAGTTTTTTACGAGAACAAAGCCCTTCATACCATAAAAATTGATCTGATTCTAAATATGAAGATGAAATACATACCTTTTGTAACAGTGGTACACCATGTTGATCAAAATATTGCTCCATCTGAAGTATCCATTTTACCGGATCCTTGCCATCAAACTTTCTCATCTTGCTTTTTCTTGATTTTAGGAGCTTGATCTTGAAACGACTATAACTTTGAAATTTTGGATCTTTAAGTCTTGAAATTGTGGCTTGCAGTAGCCCTCTATTTCCTCTTTCCAATGCCACCAGTCTGATCGAAATTTGATTCTCGAAGGAAGAGTTATGTAAAATCGCCCACATTGACTTGACTATAGACTAGTTGAGTAGAGTGAACTTGTACGATGTGCCACAAGTCACTGTTTCGACCTTTGGATTTGAAAAAAATATACAATAAACTATAGTCCATCATCTTTCTGTACCTTCTTATGAAATCTCAATCCAATTCTCAGAGAAAATGTTATGACGATTTTCCCCAGGTAACCTGTTTGGAATGTAATTCAGGAGTCTGCAAAAAGACCAACTTCGTCAGATCATATATCCACAAATATAGCACAACAAACTCTGCAATTTATACCTGAGATGCAACACGATGTCTTCTCAAATGGGTTTTTGTTTCAGCTTTTGAAACCTCGCTGAAAAAGAGTTACAGCGAAAATTCCCTGATGACCTGTTTGGAGTAGCGAAACCCTATTATCCGAAGCTCTCATACCAAACGTTATGAAACCAACTCAAGAAAAGATAGAAAAGGTAGATCAACGCCTTAGAATTCAGCCTCTTCAAGGGGAAAACCTACTTTACATTAAATAAATGAACAATTCTTCAATTCTACAAATGAAAAGACCTCCTTTCTATATATAGGAAGCTAAGGGGTCATAACATAACGAGAGCCTACATAACAATAATAATGTAAGGGCACAATAATAACAATAGTGGGCTTCTATGGGGCACAATAGTAACAATATGGGCACTATGTCGGTACATCAATATAATAAGTGGGTTTTACTAATAACAATAAGGGGTTACACTAGTAGAATAGGGGCCTAACAGCTTGACGAAGCAAGACAAAGAGCTGTATAAGGTTGGTAGGGGAGGCTCCAGAATAGGCTAAGGAAACATTTTGGAGGGTGGTTGTAGCCGCTTCAACAAGACCATAATAATTTGGTGATAATTTGTTATCCTTCTTACCATGCTTGAGGGACATTTGTTTGTATTGTTTTCGTCATAGAAATACCTAGTCACCTACATCAAAATTTCTTTCACTACCATGTTGATCTGCCTATTGTTTCATTTTATTTTGTGCCAAAGTGAGGTTATCCTTGAAGAGTTTAAGAACTTGTTGTCGATGTACGATGTGATATTCCACTACTTGAACCTTATAATTTTCTCTTAAATATGATTTTATGGATGGTGGATGATATCCATAAAGTACCATAAATGGGGTCATTTTTTCAACAGTATGGAAAGAAGTGTTATACCACCATTTAGGCAGAGGAAACCATTTGACCCATTGTGTATGTTTATCATGTAAAATGAAACAAAGATATTCTTCTAAACATTTGTTCAGTATCTCAGTTTTCCGATTAGATTGAGGATGATAGAATGAGATATCAGCTAATTGAGTACCGAGACAAGAAAATAATTTTGTCAAAAAATTTATAGTGAAAATGGGATCTCAGTCGCTTATAATAATCTTTGGGTTTCCATGTAGTCTTTTCATTGTTTCCATAAATGTAGTAGCAATTGTATTAGCTTTAAAGGGATGAAATAATGCACAAAATTGTGCATGCTTGGTAAGTCTATCAACTACCACCATGATGACATTCTTTCCATTGGACCTGGGTAAACGTGTGATAAAGTCCATTGAAACTTCCTCCCAACGTTGACTTGGAATAACTAAAGGTTATAATAAACATGGGGTCTTATTTGCTTCAACTTTATTTTGTTGGTAAACCAAATATTCAGCCATTAACTTTGAAATATTATATCTAAGGCCATCCCAAAAAAATTGCGTCTTAACCTTATGGTATGATTTTAAAAATCTCGACTGCCCTCCTAAGGGAGAGGTGTTCAATTCCATAATAATATTTTGTTTGAGTTGTTAGTTATTACAGAAGTATAAGCGATCTTTATACCATAATGAATATTTTTTCCACCTAAATGTATGATATGTACTAGGATCTTGTTGTAACTTTTGGATGAGTGCCCACACTTCTTCGTCATTCTTCCATTCATCCCTTGATTTGTTTATCCAATCTATACTTCGACCTCCTCGTCCTTTCTTGAAACTGCATCTGTAACAACATTTCTCTTCCCTTTTTTGTAGATGATTTCAAAGTCATAACCCTACAACTTTGTGACCCATTTTTGGTGCTCTTGTATATATTATCTTTGTTCTAAAAAGTATTTAAGTCTATCATGATTTGTTTTTACCTTGAAGTGTCTTCCCATTAGTTAAGGTCGTCATTTCTTAACTACATGCAGTATTTCCAACATTTCCTTCTCATAAATAGATTTGTGTAAATATTTTCCTTTTATTTGATGACTTTTGAAAGAAATGGGCTTTTCTTCTTACATTAAAACAACACCAAATCCATTTCCTGAGGCATCACATTCCACAATAAAGGTTTTTGTGAAGTCTAGCATAGCTAAGACTGGTGCTTGGCACATTGCCTCTTTAAGACATTCAAAGACTTTCATTGCTTCTGGAGTCCAATAAAATGCACCTTTCTTTGTTCGAGGTGCTACTATTTTCCCATAATTCTTAACAAACTTGTAATAATACCATATCAACCTGAGAAATCCTCGTAGATTCTTTATGGATGTCGGGATTTTCCATTCCTTAATGGCTTTAATTTTTCTAGGGTCTACCTTAACACCTTCATGAGATACAATATGACCCAAATATTGCACCTCCTGCACTCCAAAGAAATATTTGGATGTTTTCTCATATAATTTTTTCTCCTCCAATTGTTTGAGCACTCTATCAACATGTTGAACATGATCCTTCCAAGACTTGTTGTAGATTATTATATCATCAAAAAATACTAACACAAATTTTCTCACAAAGGGCTTGAAAATGGAATTCATCAAACCTTTAAATGTAGAAGATGCATTGGTAAGGCCAAAAGGCATGACCATAAATTCATAATGACCCTCATGAATTCTAATTTATTTTTTAAGAATGTGTTCAGTCTTCATTCTGATTTAATGATATCATGAACGAACATCAATCTTGGTGAAGTAAATTGCAACATTAAATTCATTCAATAATTCATCAATGAGAGGAATGGGAAATTTATCTTTAATAGTTAGCTTGTTGAGTGCCCTATAATCTGGACTCATGCACAATAATCCATCCTTCTTATGCATAAATACTACTAGAGGATTGAAAGAACTTTAACTAGGTTGAATTATACCAGCTGTTAGCATTTCTGCAACCATACCTTCAATTTTATTATTTTGGGCATATGGATATATGTAAGGCCTGGTATTTGGAGGAACACCTCCTTGAATTAAATGAATAGCATGATCATGAATAGGTGGGAGGCCTTTGGGTGTCTAAAATAACTTGGAATGATTGTCCAAGACTTTTTGGAGATCTGGAGAAATAAATGATTTCGACACGGGAACCTTTAGCGAACATAAGTTGGAAATTAGGCCATGTTGTTATTTATTTGGAACATTTCTCATGTTGTTAGAGTTGATTACCTTTCTTGGTTTCCCTATGATACCCCATAATTCAATTTCCTTTCCTTTTGAATTTTTTTTCAAGAAAAGTTCTTCAAAATTAAAAGTTATCATACCCAAAGATTGTAGCCATTAGACTCCTAGTACAACATGAGCACCACCCATTGGAATCGAAAGCATTAGACTATTCAACACATATTCTCCCATGGATAGCTTTATATTATGGAAATCTCTCGAGAAATTTATGTTTCTTCCATTTGCAACTATCACTTGACACTCTGGTGCTGGATATAAGAAGAAATTCAATTCGTTCCCTATCTTACAATGAATAAAATTATGGGTACTCCCCAAATCAATCAACACTATTACCTTTTTCTTCTTTATATGTCCTTAAATCTTAATATTTTGAGGAGTCGTCATTCTAGCCAATGCATTCCAAGATATTCTCGGATTCATTCCTTCTTTCTCTAAGATATTTTCCTCATGTGTATCCTTTTCTTTTGATGTTTCTAGTTCCTTTTCTTCTTCCTCCTCACAATCTATGTAAAATAATTTCTTCTTAGCACACTTATGACATTTAGTGTATTTGCTATCACAAATGTAACAAATCCCTTTTTCTCTTTTTTCTTCCAATTGTCGTGGTCTCAACCCTGTAGGTTGTGGAACATTAGGGGAAACAACACTTCCATATTTATAGTTGTGATTGGTAGGCGTCCTTTTCTCGATAATTTTGATTTCAAATTTTCTTGCTAACTTGAATGCCTTCTCCAATGAATCAAGTTCCCAAATGTCAACCTCATGTTGGATGTTATCCTTTAATGTCCCTACGAATGCATCAGTCATATGCTCCTCTCGAATATCATTTACCCTTATATTCAATTTTTTGAAGTCCTTAATGTGCTACACTATTGAACATTTTTGTTTGAGATTTATCAATTGGCTAAACAAGGTGTTTCTTTTTGTATTGTCATAATGTGCAATCACTTATTTAGTAAAAATTGCCCAAGCGATAATTCTTTTATGAGAGCAAATCCATCGATACCATACAAACTGATTGGGTTCCAAATATAAATTTGCAATGGGTACTTTTTGTGTGTTTTGAACATTATGGTGGTCGAAATATTTCTCCATTTATAGTATCCATGTTACGGAATACTTGCCATCAAAATTCCTCATATTGATATTTGGAACATGGTGGGTCTTCAATACAATGTTAGAGCTTATGAAATCATGATTAACATTTTCTTTTTTCTCATCATCAATTTCCTTTACTACCCTTTCGCCATTAGAAAGCATTTCTTGTAGCAACTTTGTCAAATCTATCTTCAAAGCTTCCATGTTTCCTTTAAGTTTTCTTCTATACCATCCATCTGAGCTTCCATCCCATTCATATTAGCTTCCACACCATTATTTAAACCATCCATATTAGCTTCCATGCCTTTCTTTAAACTATACATCTTAGCTTATGTTACCTTTTGTGAGAGTGAAATTTGTTTCACTTCGTCTCATAATGTTGATATATCATGTTGCATTTCTTTCTTTTCTTCATGAGTTGTTATCCATGATTTGAAGACCCAATTCTCCTACAAATTTGACATGAAATATATTGGTGCTACAAACTATATTTTGGGCATGGAAATTAAATGAGATCAGGAAAAGAGGAAGCTCCGGTTAAATTAGAGGAAGTATGTCGAGACAATACCACAGAGCTTTAATATGCAGAATAGTAATCCCGTGAAGGTTCCTATTCCTATAGGTGTAAAGTTATCTATTAAAGAATGTCCCAAGACACAAGAAGAGGAAGTGGATATGTCTCATGTTCCATATTCAAGTGTAATGGGTAGCCTAATGTATGTAATGGTTTGTACTAGAATAGACATTGCACATGCAATGGGAGTATTGAGCAGGTTTATATCAAAACCATGAAAGGAGCATTGGACATCACTAAAGCGGGTTTTTAGTTATTTGCATGGCACTAATGATTATGGTTTATCCTACCAAGGAAGACTAGGGTTGGACAAAGTTTTGGAAATCCATGTATTTTTTGATACACACTTGATAAAGATATGGATTAGAGAAGATCTACAAGTGGGTATGTGTTTAACCTATTTTGAGAAGCAATGAGTTGGATGAGCAAGAGGCAATATGTAGTGGCACTTTAACCTATAGAGGTAGAATACATGACACACACTCATGCAATATATGAAGAAGTTTGGTTGCAAAAATTGTGTTCAAGTATGGGGTTAGTACCACAAGCTATAAGGATAGACTCTAACAGCCAAAGTGTAATTTTCTTGGCAAAGAACCCTACTTATAATTCAAAGGAAAAATAAATTAATGTTCAATATCACTTTGTGAGGGATGTTGTTTAGGACAAAAAGGTGTTGCTAGTAAAAGTGTCACTTTGAAGAATGTCACAGATGCATTAACGAAGTTTGTGAGCACTGAGACATTTTCTAGGTGTAGATAAACAATGTGCGTTGCAGGGTTGGAGCAATGACTAAGCTATCCTTTGACCCCGTTTTCATAAAAAGAGAACAACATGTGGGAGAATGTTGGGTGTGTGTTATATCCTTTCCATGACTAGACCTGAGAAAAAGAAATTGGACCCTATAATAGGTGGGTGGACCTACCTTTGATTTTCTGCATGGTCTTTGCACATGGGTTTCGGCACAATAAAATTATGCCCATGGAATTTTGTATATCCGGTGAAGGGAACTGTGGTTATGTTCTAATCTAGGGTTAATGGATTCAGGTTTATGAATGTTTCGACATGTGTGTATATATATATATTTTAACATTAAATCAGTCGAGTAGTTTCTAGTTTGGGATCCATGAGAAAATATATGTGTATATTTGTTTTATCTTCTTGCCATTGTATATTCATGTTTTCAAGTAATTTTGGTGCAATCTTAAAACCTACATTTGGTATGAGAGTTTGTTCGGCTTCACGGGGATGCCTTTGCTGCTGAGGGGTTTTCCTCAAGCATCTAGTAGACCATGTTGAGTGGGCGATCTATGAAGTCAATTCTTTTAGAGAAAGAAGATGGTGAGCAGTGGAAAGATAGATATAAATAAATTTGATTGTCAAAGTTTTGATTTATGGAAGCTAAAGATGGAGGATGTGCTAGTCGATAGATATGAGTAGATCACAGTATATTTAGGTACTAAACCAAAGCCAAAGTAAGTAGAAGATTGGTTGAAGTTAGAAGGGAAGGAAAAGAGCAAAATATGGTTTTCTATCTTAGATTTAGTATTGTTAAATGTATCACATGAAGCTACGATGAGGAATTTATGGGTCAAGTTAGGTATTTTATACCAATATAAGTCCTTGGTTAACAAATTGTTCTTGTTCAAAAAGTTGTACAACATAAGGATGAAGGATAGAGACTCGATGAAAAAACATAAGAACACCTTCAATGCTATGGTAATCTATCTGTTATCTCTTGATATCAAAATTTTAGATGAAGATAAGTGCATCATTTTGTTGTGTTCTCCAAGAGATTCATGGGATAGTCTAGTTGTTTCTATAGGTAGAAATATAACTACCTTGAAGTTTGACAAAATAGTCTCATCTTTGATATCTGAGAAGATGAGACGAAAAAATATGGAGAGATAGAATGGAGATCCCTTGTTTGTATGAGGATGGTCCCATAACATTAAAAAAAAAATCCTTGAGATGGAGATATAAATGTAGAGGGAGATCTAAATCTCAAGGAAAACATATAAATGCATGTTGGAAATTTGGAAAGGAAGGGCACTAGAAAAGAGACTATAGATCTGAAGCTCCTAACAAAGGAAAGGAATTTCATGATGTTATTTACATAGGGGTGAAAACCATCTTAGATGGTGCGGATGTGTACTTGGCTTCTTATTCAAGTGCAAATGTATATCATGAGGAATGGTTGATTGAATTAGGTGCATACTTTCACTGCACTCCCCATATGGAGTGGTTCTATGATTACGAGAAATATGATGGTCATGATATCTTCTTAGGGGATGATCGGAAGGGTAGAATCATTGAACACAAAAAGGTCAAGTTCAAATTGTAAGGTGGAAGGATTAGAGCACTTCCTAGTGTTTTTCATATTCATCCATTGGTTAGAAATTTGATTGTTGTAAGGAAGATGGATGATGCAAGTGTAAAAATATTGTTCAAGAAATATACCTACAATATGGGTTGGGGAGAACTAATATTGATGTGGGAAGTGTGGATTGGAACTCTGTACAATATTCTACATAGAAATATTATTGATGGGTTCAACAGTTTTGTGGTTCCTGAAAGTGGAGTGGAAACCCTATTGGTCTCTAGAGAAAAGACCATGTTATGCCATTAAAGGCTTGGAAATATTTAATAGAAGTTCATTTGAATACTACATGGTAATGGAATGGTATAAGGTATGTTTAATTTCCCTTTATGTTTTGACTTTTGTTAACATTGTGTATATGGGAAGTAGAATCAGGCAAGTTTCCCCTTTGTTGCTAAGAGGGTGAAAGGAATATTAGAGCTTGTGTAGAGTAATGAGTTTCAACATGTGTCAGTTACATCACATGGTAAGTCTGTGTACTATGTCTCCTTTATATATGAGTTATCAAGCAATACATGGATATATTTCCTTAAGAATGAATATGAATTATTTGACACGTTTAAAGAATTTAAGGCTCTGGTGGAAAATCAAACATAGAAGAAGATTAAGGTGTTAAGGACACATAATGGTGGAGAGTTATACAAGAAGGAATTTGAAGAGTTAAGTAAGAAGTGTGGTATAGCACAATAGAAGAATACTCCATAAACATCTTAGAAAAATGGATTTAAAAAAAGAATGAACATGATGTTAATGGAAAAGGTAAGAATAATGCTCAATGGTTTCACGTTAGGAGAGGAATTATGGGTAGAGGCAGTGGAGACTTCATGTTACCTAGTTAACACATCACCTTCATCAGCATTGGAGGATAAGAATCCACATGAAGTATGGAGTCGTAAGAAACCTGCTCTTGCAAATATGAGGGTATCTAGCTGTGATAACCAATTTTGATAGTAAATTTGAAAGGTGCACATTTATTGAGTAAAATGATGGTTTAAAAGGTTATAATCTTTGGAATTCAAAAACAAGGAAGGTTGTGTACAACTGAGACGTGTTTTTTAGACAGGTGAAAAATGTTATTAAACATGAATTCATACCAAAGGAACCTCTGAAGATAGAATTTGCGCTAAACGAGAAAGAATCAGAATCTACAACAAAACAAGAATTAGAAAATGAAGAGACACAAACTGAAGCTTTGAGAATATCAACTTGAGAGAGAAGGTAGTGAGAATGGTATATCCCATGTGATTTTTATTCAAATTTTTCTCTATCTATTACTGATGATGATCCCATAACTATGAGGAAGGTAGTGGATTGAGAGGGTGGAAAACTCTCAAAATAAACCATGGTTGATGAAATGGCACCTTTGAACAAAAATGATTCTTTGGATGTGGTGGAGCTGTCAGCTAGAAGGAAACGCATTAGAATAAAATGGGTGCTTAAGAAGAATACTAATGCAGAAGGCATGGCATAGAAATAAAAGAATCGGCTGGGAGGAAAAGGTTATTCTTAGGTGCCAAGAACTAATTTTGGTGATATTTTTTCTCCTTTTGCCAAGTTAGCTTCTACTATATCATGTTTATCTCTTATTGTTTCTTTTGATTTTGAGGTACAATAGATAGCTATGAAGAGAACATTTCTTCACAAAGAGATATACATGAAGTAAATTTAAGGCTTTGTGGTGAAGGGTAAGAAACAAGTGGTATGTAGGTTCAAAAAGTCTTTGTAAGGGTTAAAATAGTCATCAGGGATGTGGTATCAGAAATTTGATACATATATATACAGACTTGGCTTCACCGAAAGAAAAGACGATCACTTTGTATATTCTAAATTAACTAGTGATCATGTTTTTTATTAGGTATTGTATGTGGATGATATTTTATTGATTCGAAATGACAAAGAAATTATCGGGGATTTGAAGACCCAATTATCCTCCAAATTCGACATGAAGGATCTTGGTGCTAGAAACCATATTTTAGGCATGGAAATTAAATAAGATCATGTAAACAGGAAGCTCTAGTTAAACTAGAGGAAGTATGTCAAGACAATACCCCAAAGGTTTAATATGCAGGATAACAAACCATTGAAGCTTCCTATTCTTGTATGTGTAAATTTATGTGTTGAAGAGTGCACCAAGACACAGGAAGAGGAAGAGGACATGCATTTTTTTCCATATGCATGTGCAATTAATAGCCTAATGTATGCAATGGTCCGTACAAGAGCATGCATTACACATGTAGTGGGAGTATTGAGGAGGTTTATGTCAAAACTAGGAAAGGAGCATTGGACAACAATGAAGTAGGTTTTCATTTATTTTTGTGGCACTATTCGTTGTAGTTTGTGCTATCAAGGATGACGAGGACCAGAAAAGGTTTGGATATCCATGGCTTTGTTGAAGAAAATTGGGCTGGAGATATGGATCAGAGCAGATCTACAACTGGGTATGTGCTTAACCTATTTGGAGGAGTAGTCATTTAGATGAGAAAGAGAGAGTGTGTAGTGGCATTTTCAACTACATAGGCATAACAAATGGTAACCCCTCCTCCAAGCAAGGAAGCACTTTGGTTTCAGAGATGGTGTTCAAGTATGAGGTTAGTATGATGAGCTATAAGGATATATTATGATAGCAATAATGTAATCTTATTGGAAAGGAAACCTTCATATCATTCAAAGACAAAGAACATTGATGTTCAATATCACTTTGTGAGGGATATGGTTGAGGACAAAAAGGTGTTGTTGGTAAAGGTGGACACTTTGAAGAATGCTACAGATGCATTGATGAAGTGTGTGAGCACTGAGAAGTTTTCTTGGTGTAGAGAAAAAATGGCAATTGTAGGGCTAGACAAATGACTAAGCTCTCATGTGACCCCCTATGTGGAAAAGAAAACAACAAGTGGGATAATGATCGAGGTGTGGTATATTATTTCCACAACTAGTCCCTAGAAAAAATTATTAGACCCTGTAATAGGTCGGCGGCCCTACCTATGACTTTGTGCATGGTTTTTGCACATGGTTTTGGGCATAATAATTTTCTTCCCATGGTATTTTATAGATCTCGTCAGCGGAACTATCGTTATATTCTAATCTAATGTTAATGGATTGGGGTTTATGAACTCTTTAACATGTGTGTGTGTGTGTGTATATATATATATATATATATATATATATATATATATATATATATATATATATATATATATATATATATATATATATGTATGTATGTATGTATGTATGTATGTATGTATGTATGTATGGTATGTATGTATGTATGTATGTATGTATGTATGTATGTATGTATGTATGTATGTATGTATGTATGTATGTATGTATGTATGTATGTATGTATGTAGTTGTATGTATGTATGTATGTATGTATGTATGTATGTATGTATGTATGTATGTATGTATGTATGTATGTATTGTAACATTGGAAGGAACATAATGAAAAACCAATCTCATAGTCTAATTTTTGGGATCGAGGAGAAAATATTTGTGTATATTTGTCTTATGTTGTCACCATCGTATATTTATATCTTAAGAATTATTTTTCATGTAATTCCTTCATAGGGTTAGAACATACAACAAGGAATGGAAACTAAATGTTGGAACTATACAATTAACTTAAATTCATGAGCAAATATTTAGATTGAATCCATAAAGAAATAAATTTAAATGTAATAATAAAATCATCCAAAAACTCACCTTAAAATATATGAAGTTGTTCCAGTTGATCACATACCTTTTCATATTAATAGTCCTTAAAGACATGGAGGATTATTTTTTAAAACTCATCCAAACTATGTATAGAGGAAAATCACAATGATCTATATGAGTCTTTCGATAAGCCTATAAAAGTAAGAGATCATCCTACACATCATATCTTCATCAATATTAATATTTTTACAATTTAAAATAAACGAGAGAAGATGATTATAACAAAAAATTATTCTTCTTACCATTAAACTTAGTTTTTGATAAGATATTTACTATGTGCATTAGAGTAGTGGTAGGTGGAATTCGAGTGAACCAACTCCAAATAGGTAGTTTAGAAAGATCCATTATATATATATATAAACATTTAGAAATTCAAGACTTCTAAAAAGACAAGTTATTCTTGGCCTTCATTATGTGCAAAAAATATTAATGGGCAAATATGGCCTCATGAACATAGAGACCACCTCGTCGCAGTCCCAAGTGAAACACTTTTCTATTTATGGTCATCATTGTGTCTTTTTCTATTGGGTCTAGTTACCTCCTCATTATCACTACTAGCGTGTCATGTCTCTAAGTTATAATCAACAAGAAGAGGAAATCTAACTTACCTTCCTGTGCTGCATTGGACATGCAAGAAATCAATCCTTAAGGTGAATTGAAGGCTCAACCATGCCACACCTAATATTTCTCCTATGTAAGGAGACGTAATGGATAAATTCTAAATGAAAAACCTATTCTAGGATGTAATTAAGAAAAAAAGAAAAAGAAAAAAATAGAATGATTTTAATCTCAAATCTTGTGATTGGTGGGATGGAGTTACAGAAAACTCCTCAAATAGCATGTGATATAGGCTATTGGTTGGAACACTATAGAAGCTTCATATTAACCATGCATGACCACCCTCAATGGAACCGACTCAACTGCACCTCATCGTCATTTAATTGTATATGCTCATGAATGCTACCTCACTCCATTTACTCTCCACAGCTGGTGCAGTGACAAAGACATCAATTTTCAACTCCCAATGACATCTTGCATTTCATTTTCAGAGAATCAGGCATGGAGCTTGATGAGGTCGAATACTCTGTTGACCCTTTTGTTGAAGTTTCCATTTGGATGTCGCCTACCTCGATCTCGGAAGGGTTGCTCCCTCATCATAGTGACCGATTAGATGTCCTTGCACCCTTGCCATTGATTTCAGGTCCCTCCTTCTCGGTCGTTTCTCTGCTTGAAGACCCCCTCACATAGCGAGATTCCACTACACCCCCCCCCATCTCTAACATCCCTACAATTTTTGGCTAGGTGCATAGGGTTTGACTAATCCATTAACACCTTGGGTTATCCACCTCACCCTCTACTTGCCGATTCTCATTACCCTTCATCAATCCCAACAGGAGGACCCTCGATACTAACTCACAAAACCCCTCCCACTACACATTCGATGGCTCCCACCTCTAGCTGTTTTGCAATCTCTCCTTCGAATCTCGAAGAAAATGATAGATGGTTTGGAGCGTATTTAGAGAAGTCCCACTAGCACGCTCTTTAGGCGGATGTATTCAATAAGGGTCATAGGCCATGAAAAAAGGTGAAGTGTGTCAGAGAAAGGACTCAGGATATTGCTCTACATTTCGGGGAGGATATCGAGTGGGGTGAGGCCATGGACACTACTGATAGGGTTTTGGTGGTTAGGGTATGAGGGAGGAACTAAACCATGGCTAGGCTTAGGAAATGGACTACAAAGATTTGGGGACAAGACATGGCTGGACTACCTTTTGTACAAACCTTTCTGCGGGGATGGTTTTCATTGCGTTTTACAAGAGACAAACATACCACCTCGGTATTATCTAGTTTCTAGCACATTGATCAAACCCGTGCCCTCCTCCAAATATGGAACCCTCTTTTTTATCCTTAGAGAGAGAAATTGGGTGCAGGACCACTGTGGGTGAGATTGCCACTCCTTCCATTACACTTCTCATCGGAGGAAATATTTAGGCACATCCAGAATATTCTAGGAACCTATTCAGATCATGATAAATAATACCTATCCATGTGCATCATGGTGTATGCGAGGATACTGGTTCATCTTAATAGTAGGGAAGGACTACAAGAGAAAATTACCCTACTCTAGAAATATTACTCTCGAGTGTAGATATTTAATTATGAAGGGGTCTCCTTTAGGTGAAGGAGGTTCCACAAGATGGGCCATCTAAGGATTATCCTCTGAACGAGACAACTAAAGAAATGGATGAGGGAAAGACAATCCCATCCAAAAATACCAAGGTACTTAAGCAACACACCAACACTGAAGCAACAAAGAAAGAGACGGGAAAGACGAATCCAAAGAAGCATGGAAATTCACCCATTTGGCCTCCCTCTCATTCTATGACCAAGGCCAAGGAGGTTGCTGCAGATGCACTATCTTCAGATATGCCTCTCTCTACAACCTGATCTTTTAGTTTCACTACATCATGTTTATTTTTTACTTCATCTTCCATTGATCAAAATGGTATTGCACATTCTTGCCCGAATCCTCGTTCCTTGGCCTACACTTTGGAGCCTCCCCCTGACTTTCTCATGTATGCCCTCATCCTTCTCGGAGGCAAATTCCCCTACCCTATCCAATTACTTTGAGAAGGGGTCTCACTCTCATACCTACCCACCCATATATCTATCTTGATCATAGCTTCTTGCTATGATTGGCATTGGAATCATATCCCCTCCCATCACTGTGTAACCTCCTCGCAGTCGACACTCCTCTCTCTATAAAGCCAAAAAACAGGCATGTGTGGAAGACATCTCAAGTCACTAGCTAGCCACAGACAAGGTTCTTAGATCATAGAAAAACCTGGGCCATCTCCCTCATGAAGCTTCTCTCCTACAACTGTCGTGGGTTAGCTAGTCCCGAGAAAAAACTACCATTTCAAAGGCTTCTAAGCACTAAGATGTTAGATGTCATATTTATTCAGGAATCCCTCGGATTAGCAGAGGCCAGCACTTGCTTCCTCGAATTCATGCTCCCCAAATGATTATTTCACTCCCTTGATGTTAAGTGGCATTCACAAGGTGTTGTGATGGGATACATTACGAGGACTCTCAAGCTATGTAACATTTGGGGAGGAACTGGTCATATTGGGGGTGATATATAGTCATCTAAATTTGGTACTTACATTGGACTCATCAATGTACATGGTCAATTCAAAAATCAAGGAGCCTACTTGATGCAGTTGTTAAGCTGCAATCTTCTGTAAGTGGATAACCCTATTCGAGGAGGAGATCTTAATTTATCTATTGGATATTTAGAATCATGGAGTCATCATGCTCATATTGATCCACTATCTGATTTATTTGAAAATGTTCTGGAGGATCATAGCCTCATCGATATCCCTTCTGTTAAGTTACAACCCACTTGGAGGAACAAAAGGACTGGTGAGGATAGTCTAGCTAGAAGATTAGACCACTTCCTCATCAAAAAGAAATTGCTTGGAATGGGTTCCAACTATAGGTGGTGGGTTGGTTTGGGTGGACTATGAAACCACTTGCCCATATACCTTGAAGTTGGAGGAGGTATGGTTAAACCCAAATAGCCATACAAGTTCAACTCAACATGTTTGAAAGATGGAGACTACATCAAACTCGTAACTGATTATTGCAATTCCAACATTCCTACTATAGGTGGGAATATAACAGAAGGATTTATCCACAATCTAAGTGAGAATAGAAGGCTAGAAAAAACATGGGAACACAACAAGAGACTAATGGATGGAAAAACCCTGAAGGACACTAAAGGTGAGATTGTAGAGCTCGAGAGTTAAGATGGAAGGGGATACACAACACCTGAACAAAAGGAGAGGCTCACAACCTTAGTAGCACAAAGAGGAAAAATAGTGAAAGACAAAGAGGAGTCATGGAGGCTATGAAGTAGACACATTTGACTTCTTGAAGGTGATGATAATATAAAGTTCTATCAAAATATTTCTAATGGATGAAAATCAATTAATACCATTTGGCACTTGAATAATGAACATGGCTTTAGAGAAAATTCATCTAAGCACTTACCCTCCCTTGGCACATCTCACTTCAAGAAACTTTATAGAGCTCCATGCAATGAATCTTTGGGTTAAATAATGATACTTGCACAATTGTTTCCTTGGTTTGAGTACTAGGACGATGACTTGGACCTTAACAAGGTTGTCACTATGGTGGAACTTGAAGCCACCCTCAAATTGTTCAAGAAAGACAAGGGTCGAAGACTAGATGGTTGGTCAGTCGAGTTCTACATTGCACTTTTGAAACTTCTTGGAGGAGACCTACTCAAGTTAATTGAAGACTGCGTAATCACTGGGAAGATACAAAGCCTTCAACACCACATTTATTGCACTCATCCTTAAATCTGATAACCCCAGTTCTTTTGAAGGATTTTGTCCCATCTCCCTTTGTAACTGTATCTATAAGATCATTGCCAAGATCATTTCCAATTGCCTTCATCCCATTTTATCCTCACATATGTCCTCTAAAAAATTCAATTTCCTTCGGGACCATTAGATCCATGAAGTTTTGGAATGGCATAGGAGGTGATGCATTCTGTACTAAAGAAAAAGTTCAAAGGTATGATTCCCAAGGTAGACCTCTCAAAATATTTCGATCGTGCTAGTTGGTTATATATCAGAATGCCCTTAACTCATCTTGGCTTCCCCATATAGTTTATACAATGGATCATGTGTTTCATAATAAATATAACTTTTAGCGTTCTTATGAATGGATCGACATCTACTTTCTTTCACTCAGAAAGAGGTCTCATGCAAGGATGCCCTCTCTCCCCTCTATTATTTTTGTTGATTATGGAGGGCAACAATAGAATCATCTTGCAAGAACACATGATGGGAAGACTACAGGGCATCACAATTACAGATAGCTACATTCTAACCAATATCCTCCTTGTAGATTATGTGTTGATCTTTCTTAATGGAGGATCAGTGGATCTAACCGATCTACAGAATGTCATGGTCATATTCTAAAATACTACTCATATGGATATCAATAGCCTAAAGCCCACTTTAATGGTTTCAGGGTGCACACCTCATGAAATTCAGTTCTCCCTCCACATATTCCCATTCACTCTTCTATAGTTGGAAGATGGACTTAGGTAGGTGGGATACTGACTAAAACCCCTCATATACAAGACTGCAGATTGGACGTGGTTAATTTCTAAGCTAGAGAAAAGGCTTAATATGTTACACCACAAGTACCTCACTAGAGAGCGTCGGCTAGTAAATATTAAAGCTGCACTCAAATCTATACCTATATATTGGATGTCCCTTGCCTAGATCCCTAAGGGCATACTCTCTTGAATCCAAAATCTTTGCTGAAAACTTGTTTGGAATGACAAATAGTCCAAATGAATTTTTGCATGGGCTAGATGGGAATTTCTAGCACTACTAAAGAAATGGGGGGGTTGGGGAATTAAAAGACTCGATGATTTCTCTAGTGCACTCGCTGCTGATGAAATGGAAAGTGGTCACTACATGTAGCTTATGGACAAGGGCGACATACTTGAAATATATATATACCCACAACATGATGGACTCGATCCGACGACCCAACTGCAATAAGTATGGGATATTTATCACATGGAAAGGAGTAATAAAATCCTTGCCTCTTATCTTAGATGGTATCACTTAGAAAATATAGTTTGGCTCAAGGGTGTGAATTGGACTAGATCTCTGGATTGGAAGCAAAAACTCACACACACTCCCACAAGAATTGATGCACCTACTCAACAATATAGGTATCATTAATGTTATCCATATTGTAGATCAAGAGAACTCCACAATTTTTCAACAGTCATGGAATACTTCTCATCATCTACATCTCCCATAGATCTCACATTATCACTCGGAGGAATACATTGTTGCACTAACTGAATCACATATCAGGATCACAAAGGGAGATGATGAGATAATATGTGTCCATGCAAAAAATAATATATACTCTCCAAAGGATGGATACCTCTATATCACTGTCATCCATCGGCCACCGACTATGAAACACTCATGGAAACGTAAGGCACCACCTGAGAATGAGACTCTTTGTGTGGACATTGCTAAAAAAAAGGCCCCTACTAGGGACAACGTGAAAAAGAGAGCTCTTCATGGACCCTCTTGGCGCAGTATATGCAAGAGCAACACAAAAACTATCGACCACCTCTTCCTTACCTCCCTAGTCAGTGTGGACCTCTCGAACGCCACCCTTTGAGCCATCAATATACATTGTCAATGACAAGGTATGTTTGTTCTAGGTGCATGGATATCATGGCGGACGTCAGCACATTTGAATAAGGTGAGGAACCTATCGCTCCTCCTTTATTGGGTGATATGGATATCATGAAAAATTTACATCTTCCATACTACCATTCCACATTAGCCCTCCATTTATGCCCACATACTGGCCACCTATAACTCCATCCCTCACGACGATTCTCCTCCTACCTCTAGGAACATTGTTTGTGAGGTCATGAACCCACACTACCCCTCAACGCATTTTGATCGATCTGCACAAGATGCAAGTTGTGGGCGGGGTGCTATCCTATACCTCTCCACCTCACATTGCGTTAAAATCAAAATGGGTCTCGAAAGGGGCACCAATAATTATTCTGAATTAACCACTCTAAGACATCTCCTACACTTTTCCATGGAGAAACATTGCAGAAATATACAAATATTTGGGAGCTCCAAGAATGTTATCAACTCGATAAACAACACATCAATCTATCATGCATATTCTCTAAGACCTATTTTGGAAGAGGCACATAAATTCATTTCACATTTTGATCTTTTTTTTAATCACCATATCTATAGCGAATGCAATGAGATTGTCGATCAACTATCCAAGGAGGCTGCAAACTGGCCTCATGGTACTTGGATAATACAAGAGAAGAGGGACGGTGAACAATATCAATACTACCACGGCCCATATATGGATTACACACCATAACTCATTGTGAGGGGCCTGATTTACATGTTTATGGTTTTGCTTAATCTATGAGTACAATTGTATATTTCTATTTACTAGATGTATATATAAGACAAATAAGAGTACTCCGTGCGAGGAGTTTTTTGACCTCTTTAAAAAATAGAGTAGATAAGTTCCTCCATGCGTTGAGAATCAAAGATATTTTTTGATACATTTTATTTTTTATATGTGAACAACCTCACCATATAGCATATTCAACTGCATCTCCATTATGTAATTTTTTATATCAATGGAAATTACGATTTTTCTAAGGGGAAAAAAACAACAAAAATAAAAAACTAATATATCATATCTTGACTAGCGCAAGACATAGATCTCATTTGGATAAGGAAAAAATTGATTAAAAGAATGTGAATTTAACATGTTTTTTTTGTGATGAATATCATTCTCATGAAAGGGTTGTGACAAATGATATAATTATTGAAAAACATGCTTTACTTGGAGATTTAAAATGACGAAAAAAAGTCATCAAAACTAGGAAATAGTTCCCTTAATTCCAACTTCAATTAAAGTGATTCAATAACAAATTTCTAAGTAAATAGTTACTCATAAACTTGATTATATCATAAGAGAGAACCAAGAAGTCAATAAGATATCAATGCTTAGAAGATCAAATAGCATATGTAATAAATAACTATCTCCATATCTCAACTAATTGCAAAATATGAAACAAAAAACATGGATTTTTCATTCCAAAGAGTATTATTTGGGTTTACAAAAAAGTCAAAAATAAATCAAATTGCACATCAAAACCTAAAATACCGAATTGGAAATAAAAAATCTCAAACTAAAACCTAATTAAATCAATAGAATGAAATGAAATTTGTGCTTCCAAATGATCTATGTCCAAACCTCTTTGGCCGAAGAAGGTTGCCTTCAAACCAATTCGCAACATTAAGAGTCTTTGGCAAATGAAAATGCTTCAAAATATATTCCAAATTGATTTTTTGTTAGAATTTCATAACCTCTACTTCTCCTACATTATACGCATAGAAAATCTTTATTTTTATTGGATTTAATTCTACCATATTATTCTAAGTTATTTTAGTATTCCAAAATGACATCCTAAGCTTTATCTATTAGAGCCTTCCAAAATATTGATTTTCAAAATTGTTAAATAAATACTCAAAAATATTAGTCTTAACTAATTTAATGTTTTATGTAATTAAATTAAAATTTAAATAATGATGAAAAAATATATATAAATTAATAATTAAAAAAAAATAAACCTATTATAAATTAAATAATAAATAAAATTAAAAGGCATATATGTGCTAAAACAATAAAGTATAGTAAAAAGCCAAAATGGAGGTGTAAGTGGAGTATAGTGAGAAGAGAAGGTTTATATGGAATGTATGGAGGAGGGAACTAGGGTACCGGCTAGTGGAGAGGGCCCTCCCTCGCATTGATAAATAGTTTTATAACTTTGCAAGCCCCTCTTGTACAGGCAGGTATACAAGTTTCTCACTATGACATCATCATGGGTATCCCATCCCATCATCCCCTTAGTTTGGGGTGTTGACAATATTGAAGGGGAAGGATGATATAAGGATATTTATATATACATTTATATAAAACAATATATTTATATTATATAATTTGAAAAAATGAGATATATAATAATAATATATATATAAAAAAGAAAGAAAGAAAATTGAATGCTTAGGGCTTACACTTAAATTTTAAAATATAAAAATTAATTAATTAATGATATTTTATAATTAATGAACTTTATTAAGATTAAGATTTGCACTTTTGGAACCAACCAATGTGGGTTCATCTCATGAACAATGAACAGTAAAAGAAAATGGGACATTCTTAGTAATAAATAGTAAGGATGCATCCACGAACTAGAACCCTTAATCAAGTAACTAAAATATTATTATTTTTATTTTTATTTATTTTTTTTAATATTTTTTAATATTATTTAAAAAGACCCAAAGTTTTAGAATAAGAATTATTTAATATACTTAATTTAGTAATAAAATTTTTTAACATTTTAATATTAAAAGTTAGAAATAAAAAATAGTTTTTATCGTTCAAAATACCAAGGACCATTATAAATTCTTTTGGTTAGGTTAAAGATCCTATTGACACTTAGCACACTAAAGGTATTTACCTCATTCCATGTTCATGGGGCACTCCATATATTGGAGAAACTAGCTAAAGGATCCATGACTAGCCACACATAAGGCACAATAGTTAAGACTCTTGGCCTCTAAGTGAGTGTGCCCCATAAGTCAAAACACCATGTGTTGTGTATTGAGGATTCCAAAGTAGTGGCTAGTGTTGACCATTTCCACCATATGAAGATTAGAGAGGTTATTTAGATTGAAAGGCATGCTAGGAATCGCTATAGATATCATAACATATTATTTGTAACTTAATATTCATTCTCCCTTTATTTATAAGATATATCTTTATTTTGATTTTTAATTTATTTAATTTCAATTATTGATCTCCTAATTACTTCTATAGTATCTAGCCTCATTTTTCCTTGTAATACATATTATTATTATTGAGATCGAAA
>APFE030489787.1:0-16658 GCA_000404065.3 Pinus taeda
CCCATTACTATTGTAGTTATACCCCTTATTAATATGTTTGTGCCCCTATTGCCCCCATATTGTTATTACTGAGCCCCATAGAATCCCTCTATTGTTATTTTTGTGGCTTTATATTATTATTGTTAGGTCGGCTAGATTATATTGTGACTCCTTAGACTCCTATATATAGAAAGGAGGTTTTGTCATTTGAATCATCCAAGAATTGTTCAATTATGTAGTGTAAAGGAGGTTGCCCCCTCAAAGAGGCTGAAAGGCATTGATCTATCTTTTCTATCTTTTCTTGAGCTGGTTTCATAACAAATCCAAATGTTCATAACAAATCATTCAATGTCCCAAGCCATTACCAAGTCATTTATCAGGGTTTTGCAAAGTTGGAGCTACTGAAGGTACTTTTTTTAATCAATACTATTTGTATTAGAAATTCTTATTTTTAATTACAAATTTATATATGGTTTCTTTTTTGAGATTTGACTTTTTGAAACTTGTAGGTTGCTGAAACTCGTTTTGCCTCCCACACTCTTGTCATAAAGAGACTTGTGGAGGTGAGACAAGCACTACAAGCAATGGTCATTGACACTCTTTGGGAATCATGGAGGACTTCCACTTCTGATAGAGGGCAAAAAATCAAGTCCATCATTCTTGATGATGCATGGTGGGACAAGGTTCAATATCTTCTACGGTTCACTGAACTAATCTTGACCTTGATCAGGGCATTTGATACAGATACACCTTGCTTGGGTGAAGTTTATGAAAACATTGACAATATGTTGGAGAGGATAAGAGAAATTATCAGGGCAAGTGAAAATGACCCTTATGAAACATTGTATTATTCAGTGAAGGAAATAGTTATAGAAAGGTGGAACAAAATGACCACGCCATTACACCTTCTCGCATATGCATAGCACCCTAAATACTATCATTCTAAAATTTTGTCTTTACCTGGTAGAACAGCACCAAACAAAGATTCTGAAGTGGTACAAGGATACAAGACAACCTTGAAGAAAATTTATAGAGATATGGGAGTTGCAATGGAAGTCCGCCAAGAATTTGGAGGGTTTGTACAGTCTACTGGTAGCTTTTCAGATCCAGCAGCTATGGATGATCGAGGACATCTTGATCCTATTACTTGGTGGGGCTTCCATGGTGGGGATAGCATTCATCTCTCTACTCTAGCCACCAGGTTGTTATCACAGGTTGCTAGTTCCTCATCAGCTGAGAGGAATTGGAGTACATATGGCTTCATCCATTCAGTGAAGCGAAACAGGTTGGGAGCGGCAAAGGTTGAGGACCTTGTTTATGTTCATTCCAACCTCCGTCTTCTATCACATGTTGAACCAGAGTATAAAAAAGGTCCGAGCAGGATGTGGAATGTGGAGCCTAAGATCTCTGACTTGAACCTGACACTGAATGCCATGACTCACCTCAACCTACTTGAGGATATTGTTCCACCACCAGTCCAGCCTACTGATGCAACTTCCTACATTCCAGGACCCCCATCATCTATTCATGAGTAGAGTTGCAATATGCAGAAGATATAGATCCATTTGATGATCTGTAAATGTATTTACTATTATCATTTATGATATTATGAATCATGATCCTTTTTGTTACTTTGTATGAGGGACGATGCACCATTTCAATGTTTCAATTTTCATATTTATCTTTCAATGGTCTAAAAGTGTTTGATGGTTTCATGGAGTATTTGATTTTTTAGCTCTAAGGTGTTTTTTTAAATTATCTATATATATATATATATATATTAATTTATAATATGTACGTGAGTAATCTGCCGTATCCGGATCTTAGATTTTCAAAAAACTAGCGGATCCGGATCCGGATCTGTATCCGTATCTGAATCCTGGTAACTTAGGGTCCCACTGGACTAGAGTCAAAGACTAACCTCCCAGGTGAAATGAGAGAACAAGAATACAATCAAGAGTAGTCAATTATCTTGTTTGCCCCTTCATCCATATTAGTATGCCCATAACATTAAGTGAATGTACATGAGTGCAAAAAAGTTAAAGTACTTGTTGATGGATGATCGATCATCCTTCAAGAAGGAATGCCAGATGCGAGAGAGAAATCTGACCAGAGCAAGAAGTGGAGGATCCTACTATCATGTTATGTGCTGATCATATAGGGCTGTTGGCTGGTTGGCTCGATGTCCAAGGAGGATAAAATTTTCTCCTATGGGTTAACCAATTTTGGGTGGGTAACAAGGCCAACATAAAATTTAGAAAGTGTCTACAGTCAGTTAAAATTAGAAATTTTGTTCATGAGGAATCGGGTTTGCAATGGTGACATGGTCACGTCCTTGAAGAAAGGAAAATTATTTATGGTATGACTCTGAATATCTATGACTGATGCACTGGCATCAACAGTTACTATATTCTTCGGATGACAAAAAAACTACCTGTCACATTATCTGCAAGTGGGGTTGATTGGGTAACATTGAAGTCAGTGGCCAGAATTAAAAAAGAAGCCAGAAGCGGTAGCAATTCTTCAGTTCAGAAAATTCTTTATGAAATTACATGAAATGAATGCAAAAAATGGTAGGACAAAGACAAATTTGAGAAAACAATTGTGGAGTTGATGAAATATGGCAAAAGGACATTGGTCCTTTGAGAAGCATCATGTCTCACATCACTTCACCTCATGACCATCAATATATAATTATATACTGTCAAAAGGATCATTGTATATAATCCATCTAATATTCAATGATTTATTGATGTGCGATTACAGATATATCTATGTTACTTGCAAAAGCAACATTTGTGCTTCGTACAGTTTGTCAGATAGGAGTCATTTGCATTTGCATCTTCTTTAAGTTGTATTGCAAGTTGTAGGGAGAGTGGCTTCATTTGCTTTGTTTTAGGCCAACCAATGATTGGGATGATGGTCCATTTTAAGTTGAGTTTTTACTATTCTAAAAGCTATTATTAGTGATTGACATGTCCATTATGTTGCATACTGAAGGTTGTCAATTTGTATGTTCTATGTGCTTTTCAAATTATGTCTAGGAAAGAAGCTAGACAGTGTCGTTTTTATATTTGTACACAGTTTCCAATTATTTCTTCTTGACATGTGAAGCAAGCAACCAATTTGAGCATGTAAATGTGCAAGTGAAAATAAAATGTAATACTATCAAGGTTAGATCCCATCAGACTGAAGGTTGGTTTAAATATCTGTAACTTTCTTTTCGAAATCCCTTTTGCATTGCCCTAGAGTATATCGAAATCAGTTTGTAAGTGTAAATGTTCATCGGTTACTAAATATATGCTTTCACGTGATCAGATGACGTCTTGTTTGTATCATTCATGTGCTTACAGTGCTCCTTGTATTATTCTGGCCAGGTTCAATGCAATCATAATATCATCAGAAGTTGGGTATGAAAAGCCTGCACCTCAAATATTTGAAATGGCTCTAGGTATGATCTCCATCTCGATCACTTGGATTTCCAGATGTCCAGACTCAAGAAACTTATTTTATTGGGATTCTAGGTGTCATACTACTAAAAGGGCTTCAAAAGAGCTTGTCAATGTCAAGAATTAACATGGACCTGAGGAAAGGACACATTATGGATCAGATATTACCAATTTAATGTATACCGTATTATTATTTTTTTCAACTAAGGAGTAAATTGTTTAGCCTGTGTGCATGTTTAATAGACTGTGTTACCTCAATTACCGCATGACTTGTAAGGGTGACTGGATGATTGATGCACTTGTCATTCTGATCACAGCCAACAGTTCCACGAGATTTATGGATTATCCACAGATGTTGGCTGAAGACATTTCTAGCATTTGCTCAACTGACCTTCACGATGTCAGGTGTTTGATGGAGACCCTATATAATGTTGTACCTTACAGTCTTCCTCTCGCACACGATGATGTTGCTTCTTGGATGAGGGTCATGGCCCATGGTTATCACTGGCATATCCCAAAATGGCTCATAACTCCCTAAATTGTTGTCAATTACTAGGCTGTTACATGATGTGTTCATAATTTACCTCTAGATAAGTGTCATATGAGTTTAGTTGTACCACTAGTAACATAGGTGGGTGTTTTCCCTTCATTACCGCGAGCCATTTTTCACACCTCATTATTTCATTACCATTTTCTTGCATTTTAATCTTTCCCCCTTTCATGATTGACTTACATGTCTCATGGCAAGGTCTAAACAACAAAGAAAGTCCCATATATGTGTTACCCACCCAAAGTGGGTGACCCCATATGAGAAATTTTCTCCTAGCTATCTCTTCAGCCAGCATTGTAATATTCCCAATTTTGTGAGCATGGGAATCACTAAAGAATTTTGCCCAATTTTGGTAATGTTGATTAAAAAGGGAAAAATAATATTTTATTGGAGAATGCTGGCAAATTATCATTTTGTTAAAAGGGTGGCAAAAGCTATTTAGTGGAAATTACCCCCTACTAATAAAACAATATTAAAAATAAATTCTAGGAGCTGCTCAAAGAGAAATTATAAAAAGGGGAAAGGAGCTCATTTGTGGATCATCCTAAACTTACCATTTCTAATTGCAGCTAAAGAAGAGCTCAAGAGAGTTCAACCAGAGCGTCTCAAGGGAGATCCTCAACCCAACTTCAATAGATTTAATTGCTACCCTAGTTGGTTTTCCCAATTTCGGTGAATTTAATAGTCACCCTAGTTGGATTTCCATTTGCCAAAGTGCGCTAATCTTCTTGCAGGTGTTTGGAGGCAAATCTTGATAGCAGGAAGAATCTAATTGCTCGAGGATGTCATTCCCTTCATTTCCAATGCTGACTGAGTTCCTGGGTTGTGGGGTCGAAGTCTGCATTAAGAAGGGATGAGTTTATTGCCATAAGAAGGACATTTACAGCTGATTGTGGGCTGTGTTATCTCAGAAGAGGCTGAATGTAATAATGAAGCAAAAATGGAGCGAGTTATTTCACCCAAGCTGAAGGTCAGTGTAATATTCCTAGGGAAAATTTACAGTAAATATGCAAAGCAAACATAGACAAAAACCCATAAAACAGTAAGCACACAATTAGCTCTGGAAATTGCACCAAATGCTGCGCCGCTGAGCCATTTTATTGATAAACAAGGGTGTACAATATGGCGCTGGAAAGAGTGCACTTGGGCTTGCTCAAGGCAAGCTTGGAAAGCCCAAAATGAAGGATAAGTCCAATCTGCTACTGCGTTGTTCTAGCTCTGCGCTAAAACTGCCCAGAAATACGCTGCTGGCTGAGTAGAACTGCTGCTCGGGCCCTCTCCGGTCCTTAGAAAATTCTGGGAAATTAATCTCGGTCTCTCCACCAAATACCCAAAATAACCAACGAAGGATTTGGCCAATGGCTGACCTCGAAAATTTTGCCCTATTTCCCCTCAATGGCTCAAATGCTGGGTGATTCGACCCACCTATAAATCTTGCTGCAAATGGCCTCCAAAATAGCTGCAATCCACACTAAATTACTTTCTTGACCTTCTCCCTAGGTTTCGGCTTCAACCACCCTTAACTCCTCAACAACACTCTGCCTTCACTCCTCAACCTCCCAGAGTGCCTCCAGATGAACTGCGTAATCCCTGCACTACTGTAGTTGAACCTCTAACTGAAATCGGACTCCCTGCTGTTGGAACGAACTAAAAAGGGTAGGACTCCCTCCTTGGGCTGGCACTCGAAATCCACCGAAGCAAGGGTTGAGATCTCTACTCGAAGACACTCATGTGCTAAACAACACTTGTAGACTTGGCTTCAAATCAAGCGTGCTATTGTCAACAAACAATTTTGCAAAAGATGAATGAAAGACAAATTGAGTGTCTCTTGCTCTTTTTGTCAAGGAGCCTCCAAAACACCCATGTGGGCCTAGCTCGAATTCCCCACACCAATTCCGTTCCAATGGGAGTGTATTCCTCATGTGGGCCGAAATTATCATGAAGTGTCCCCCACGCTCCACTAAGGTTGCAATATTTCTCCAACTCTAATGTTTGGGTATGCTCTAAGCCAAAAAGCATATGTGGGACCTCTAAACCCACATTTCCTAAGTGCACCTATGCATTATAGCAAAAATGGCCAAAATTGATATTTCACTTAGCAAAATGCTAAGTGGGAATATCATAGTCCTCCCGACCAAAACATTGCTTGTCGTCAAGCAACTACAACGAAGGATGTTGTAGTATCTGCTCCCCTCCCAGGTGGCATCCTCATCTGGCAAATTCCTCCATCTGATCAAAAACTCCTTGATGAGCCAGTTTCTCAAGTGCCTCTCTTGAGTATCCAAAATTGCCTCTGCCTCAACCACTAAATGCCCCTCATCGTCCATAGGGGGTAGTTTTATAGCTATCATCACCTTCTGCCCCAAGGCCTTTTTTAGGCAAGACACATGAAAGATGCTATGCAGCCAACTCCCCGGGGGTAGCTCCAACCCATATGCTACCTTCCCAACCGTCCGAGTGACACAGTACGGTCCATAGAAGTGGGGTTTGAGCTTCTCGACCCCCTTCTTCTTGAGCGATGACTATCGGTACGTTTGAAGCCTCAAGAAGACCAGGTCCCCTACTTCAAACTGCCTCTCAACTCTACCCCTGTCTGCATAAAGCTTCTGTTGGTTTTGGGTCATCCGCATGTTATCTTTGAGAGCCCGCAAAATATCTTGGCTCTCCTATATCCAATCCTTGGCCCTTGGGGCCTTGCTGTCTCCAAACATAACGTCAGCAAACGACAATGCATCGTAACCATACAAAGCTCAAAATGGAGACATACCGATGGATATGTGGTATGTCGTGTTGTCGCAGTATTCACCCAAGTGCAACCACCGTATCCATACTCGTTGTTGACCTGTCACATAATTATGCAAGTAGATCTCCAGCCCAATGTTGCACGAAGTGGAAGCGTTTTTTGGAAGCGGGGATGCCGAAGCGTCATTTTCCAAAAATCTAGGAAGCGAAGCGTCCGTGGAAGCGTCTGCTATATATATATATTTTTATATTTTTTTGCATTTATACTCAAAACAAACATCCCAAATACCAAATTAATTGTAGAAGACATGAAAACATGCATATTTTTGCATAAATCAAGATAGATATAACACCTTGTACATTATGATAATTATTCGAAGGCATCAACCATTTAGATGCAATCAACCATCTAGAATCTAGATTCTTCCTCCTTCTTGTCTAGCCTTTGCCTCTACCTTGATTGTCTAGGGATATTAGTCAACATTTCCCATTTGATCAACTACCTAAATTCAAGACTTAAAATATGTAGAAAAAGCTAACATGCTTGTCGAGTGAATTTTTGACTTGAATTGACAGGATAATTTTTTGCTAAGGGCATGACAAAGGAGTTCAACCAATTAACACCACCAACACTAGGGTACATATAGGGCTTTGTGCTCTTGATAATCTAATCCATACCTTCATACTTGATATAATCATTAAATGCCAACAATCCATTGATCCTGAATTCTTGAAAACTGTTAAGTCTGCTGAATTTTGAATAGAAATATGAAATTCTATTTTCCTCAATATGAAGTCAATGAGGCTGGAACACTCTAAACATCCTGAGTCATTCATGGTAATGTTAAAAATTTTAAGTAAAAGGATGAATATTTTCATTTTCATCCTTTTTACTTTAAGAATTTAACATTACCAGAGGGAGCATCTGCTATATTATATATTTTTTTTTGCCCTTCATTCGTCACCCTAACCCAAGGTGGACCCACCCCAACAAGCAAACTCACCTAAAATTAAAAAAAAAATTGAAAAAAAAATGATTTTCTAAACGCTTTTCCGGAAGCGTTTCTGGAAGCGTACGGAAGCGTACGGGAAGCGTACGCTTCCTCCTCCGAAGCGCCACGCTCCCGACACCCGAAGCGCCGTACGAAGCGTGCTTCGGCGCTTCGGAAGCGACGCTTCCGTACAACGCTTCCAAATTTCCAGGAAGCATCTAAAAATGCCGAAGCGGCGCTTCCGGCCAAGCTTCCTAGGCGCTTCCGTACGGGATGCGCTTCGGGGCTTGGAACCGGGGGGGGGCGCTTCGTGCAACTACTCCAACCACTTGTTAACTATCTTCATCTGCCCATTCGTCTGAGGGTGATAACTAGTACCCAAAGTGAGCTGAGTGCCCACCAACTGAAATAACTCTTGCCAAAATCCACCCATGAACCAGTTGTCCCGGTCACTGACAATGGTCTTTGGGAGACCATGTAGCCAAAACACCTCCTTGAAGAACAGTTCGGCCATTTGTGAGGCCGAGTACCGGGCTGAGATGGCGAAGAAATGGGAAAACTTCGTCAAGCAATCCACCACCACGTAAATGCAGTCCTTGTCCTGTATTATGAGAAACCCGGTAATGAAGTCCATCGCTATGCTCTCCCATTTCCCCTCAAGGACTGGAAGCCACTGTAATAGGCCCGCATGGTGTGACTGCTCACCCTTGTTCCTCTGGCATGTGTCACACTCCTTAATATGCCTCAGAACATCATCCTTGAGGCCCCTCCATGCAAAACGCTCTCTAGTGGCCTTGTATGTCTTTGTGAACCCTTGGTGCCCTGTTAGTGGTGAGTCATGGGTGGCTTGTGAAATCTTCTCCCTCAGTTGGGAGCTGGATACTAAATAAATCTGGTCTCGGAAGTAGATCACCTCATTCATCACCTTGTACTGGTCATCTGCCACCATCTCCTCAAGGACCTCACACGTGAATCGGTCCTTAGAGTACTCCACTAGTAGTTGTGCCCTTCAATCCGGGGAAATACTCATCAAAGAAAGAGAAGTTGGCCTCCTGGACAATGCATCAACCACCACATTGTGTTTCCCCTTGACATGCTCAATCTTAAAGTCATATTCTTGGAGCTTGCTCATGCATTTTTGTTGCCTCTCCTGTAAATGTTTCTACACCAAGAAAAACCTGAGGCTATTATGGTCTGTCTTGAATTTGAACCTGTTCCCCACCAAATACTGTCTGAACTTAGCTAGCGCATGCATGATGGCCAACATCTCCTCATCATATATGGAGTACAATAGCTCATTTGGCAGTAGCTTCTGGCTTTCAAAAGTTATAGGGTGCCCTCCTTGCATCAACACGACCCCTACACCCACTCTGGATGCACCGCACTCCAACACAAATGGTTGGGTCAAGTCCAGGAGTGCCAACACTGGACAACAACTCATGACCTGTTTGAGGTGCTCAAAACCCCCTGCGCTGTAGTCGTCCACTCAAACTCCCCTTTCGTCATCAAGTCAGTGAGGGGTGTTGCTAGCTGAGAGAAGCCCTTCACGAACTTCTTGTAATAAGTTTAGATGCCCACGAATCCCCTCAGCTCTGTCACATTCTAGGGCTCTGGCCAATCTTGGATAGCCTGGATCTTCTCTCCGTGGACTCTCACACCGTGCACCACAATGATGTGCCCTAGATAGAGCATCTCGGTCAACCCAAACTCGCACTTGGACAATTTAGCATAAAATTGTTTGTTGATTTTTGGTAGCATCAGATGTGCTTTAGCCATTAAATTTGGTTGAGAGGCTAAGGCACATGAGATCTCCAAGACCCAGAAATCGTTTGGAGAAATTCCACCCGAATGACAAGATATTAAAATAATTAATATTTTTATTGAGTCCCTAAGTCTAAACTTAGGAAAGTAAAAATATTAATGTGTATTAATATAAAATGGGTGAGAAAGTTCTAAGTGACGTGGATCAAGCCAGTTCTAATCTTAGCCATTGATTAGGGACTTAATCTCGACTGTTGAATCGTCAACATGAAAAGTAGAAGAGGAGGCTTGAGGGTCAGTTGGAGAAACACTAAGAGAGATCAAGATTTCGATTTTTTGGGGCTGGGTTTGCTGAGGAAATCGAGTTAGAGATCAGTTGCAGTGAGGGGAAGTTTAGCAAAGGGATTTCAATCCAAGGCTGAAGAATACATAGTAGAGAGGCAGTGAGGTGTCGGAAGAGGCAACACAGGCCCAAGAAGGGTTGACACAGAGGCCTGAGGAGCCAACATAGAGGGCTGTAGAGGCTGACGCAGAAGCCGTAGACGCTGATGCAGAGGGCTTCAGAGGCAGCGGTGGGAGATTCTATGCGGTAGACTGGGAGTTGATCAGCAGATTGTAAGCTGAGAGAGGGTGACGCAGTTCCAAAGCTGTGCTTGGAGCAGCGTTCGTTGTCCAGCACAAGGAACAGTTAGAGTCATTGTGGGGTTGATCATCCATTTGTAGATTTTCCGGAATATCTGTCTCTGGAGAGAGGTACTACTACCAAGGATATTGTCTGAAGGGTGAGCCATTTCTGGCACCCTAGTTGTATTAAAAAATCTGCTTAATAATACATACCCTTTATATGCTGCACCGGTTTTCTCACATTCGATTGTCTAAAAATAATGGTGTCCCTTGTGTTATTGTTTCTGTTTACTTTAGTGTATGATTTGTATATCTGTGAAGGTTGCATTTGTGTTTACTTTGATATTTATGAAATTAAATAACTTGTTAATGTAAAGAACAAGTAGGAGATAGTAAACCAGAAATTGCAGTAGGGGTTTCTGATGTGTTAGATTCAGGAATTTTCACATCGTATCAGAGCGATTGCAGATCAAGGAGGACTGAAGACACCAGTCGAAGAAATCTGAGAATTTGCAGCAGAGAAGCAGTTGTCTCGAGAGACAACGTTGTTCCAGAGCTAAAGAGGCAAGAGGAGGAGTGATGTAGTGTTGAGAGGGTGACGCAGAGGCTCACGCAGAGCCCGTGTCAACATTCTGAGATAGGAGAAGGGTTAGCGCAGAGGCAGAGTGGGTCATAACAGGGTCACGCAGAGCCACATCATCTTTCTCAGCAAGGAAGGATTGATGCAGTTGGCCGCGAGGAGCAGCTTCAGCGCAAGCCATGATTGTGGAGAGTTTGAAGGGATCAAATTCTTCAGTTGTCGGGGCTAAGGGAGCTGTGCAGATTGTGATTTGAGGAGCTGGTGGGATGTTGTTTCTGTCTGTGTAGAACAATGTCTAAGGGAACTGAACCAAGGTAGAGGGAAGCACTACCTCGACAAATTTCTAGCCAAGAAATCTAGATCAATGTTGCAACGGCAAAGGAGGATTGGAGAGGAGTGATTTGAGAGTTGGCCGGAGGATTTCCAATAGGGAAGTCGAGACTCAGAGGGAGTCTAAAGAAGAGGAGCATAGATGGCAGTGTACAAATTGAGGGATTAGGACAGATTGGACGGGGCTTCCAATTTTATCATCTGGAAGGCTAGGTTCCTAGCAATCCTGGATAAACATCGCATCAAGGACTATGCCTTGAAAATTGTAGCTGTCCCAGTTGACCCGATTACAAATGAGAAGTATGAGGAGGCCGATGCAAACGCGAAATGCATGATTCTAGACAGGGTCAAGGATCATGTCATACCACATATTGCTAAGAACACAACAAGGGAGATGTGGCATACGCTGACCACCTTATACCAGGGGTCTTCCGTGCAGTGAAAGATGTTATTAAATAATCAGCTGAGGTCATATCAGATGCAGAAAGGGGAGGAGATAGATCCATTCCTTCTCAGGTTGCAAGGAATTCGTGACTAGCATACTTTCGTGGGGTCTACACCAAATCCAAAGTTTATGGTAAGGACTGCTCTAAATGCAGTCTCCGAGGACTAGGAGACATTTGTCCAAAGCATTTTAGGCAGAGCGACACTCCCCAGATGGGAGGAGATGTGGGCAGCTCTTCGACAGGAAGAGATCAGGAGGTTGACTAAGGCGGTAAGAGGTGGTAAGGGAGTTCGAATCAAGAAAGAGGAGGAGGAGGATGCAGCTCTAGCATCTATGGGACAACAAGGGATTTAGAAGAGGAAGAAGAAAGATATCTCCAAGGTCAAGTGCTTCAACTGTGGGGAGCTGGGACATTATGCATCTCAGTGCCCCAGGAAGAAAGACAAGGGAGAAGCTTCTGACTTAAAGACAGCTCCAACAAAAGTGGAGAAGGATGTCGAGACTGATGACAATTGTGCTGTGAGTGCTCATGCGCCTCTAGAGAAGAGGTGGGGAGACATAGAGTTGTAGTTGAGAGGACTAAATGCAGGGGCAGAATCCTTGAGATGCCCAAACTCTTGGATCACATCCGCCTACGGGAGCCCTTAACAACAGTAGCATGATGACAGGTGTCGGGTGGAGCAAGGTGTGGTGGAGCGGTATGGTAGTGCTAGAGTGTAGAAGTCTGCAGTAGTGCAGTGGAGGTTGCAGTAGTGTGAGAGGCACAGAGGTGTTTGCAGTAGTGCAATGGCAACAGAGGGACCACATGATAGCAACTGAGGTAGCTTCAACATCACGAGGCTTCCAGACTGACAGGGATGTCAGTATTTGGGAGAAGTCAGTTACTTACTTTTTGGTAACTGAGTTGTAGTGCAACAGTTAGCAATGGAAGTGCTATGGGCAATATGATGCAGCATGTTGAGAGGGAGATGCAGTACAGATGTAGCAGTGGCAGTGGCAGTGTCATGGGCAGCAGTACAGGAAGCAACAGTGTAGTGGATGTGGGGCAGTAGGCCAAGCATCAGCACAAAGGACCGATGCGGAGGATCAATATGATGCTTCTACGGTGAAGCATTGCTAGAGCACATTCCTCGCCAAGAGGGAGTGTTGATTAGGTAGCATCGGATGTGCTCTAGCCATGAAATTTGGTGGAGAGGCTAAGGTACATGAAATCTCCAAGACCTAGAAATCGTTTAGAGAAATTCCACCTGGATGAAGAGATATTAAAATAATTAATATTTTTAATGAGTCCCTAAGTCTAAACCTAGGAAAATAAAAATATTAATGTGTATTAATATAAAATTGGTGAGAAAGTTCTAAGTGATGATGATCAAGCCTGTTCTAATCTTAGTCGTTGATTAGGGACTTAATCTCGGCCGTTGAATCGTCAATAGGAAAAGTATAAGAGTAGGCTTGAGGGTTAGTTGGAGACACGCAAAGAGAGATCAAGATTTCGATTTTCTAGGGCTGGGTTTGTTGAGGAAATCGAGTTAGAGATTAGTTGCAGTGAGGGGCAGTTCAGGAAGGGATTTCGATCCAAGGCTGAAGAATACATAGTAGAGAGGCAGTGAAGTACTGGAAGAGGCAATGCAAGCCCAAGAAGGGATGGTGTAGAGGCCTGAGGAGCCAACGCAGAGGACGCAAGGGCTGTAGAGGCTGACACAGAAGCCGTAGAGGTTGATGCAGAGGACACAAAGGGCTTCAGAGGCAGCGCTGGGAGATTCTGTGGGGAAAACTGGGAGCTGATCAATAGATCCTGAGCTAGGAGTGGGTGACGCAATTCCAGAGCTCTGCTTGGAGAAATTTTCGTTGTCCAGTGCATGGAACAGTCATAGTCACTATGGGGTTGATTATTAGGTTGCTGATTTGCCAGAATATCTGTCTCCGGAGAGAGGTACTACTGCCAAGGATATTCTCTGAAGGGTGAGCCATTTCTGGCACCCTAGTTGTATTCATAAATCTGCTTAAGAATACAAACCCTTTATATGTAGCACCAATTTTCCTGCATTGGGTTTTTCCAGAGATTATTGTCCAAAAATAACAATGTTCCTTGTGTTATTGATTCTATTTACTTTAGTGTAGGATTTGTATATCTGTGAAGGTTGCATTTGTGTTTACTTCGATATTTATGAAATTAAATAACTTGTTAATGTAAAGAACAAGTTGGAGATAGTAAACCAAAAATTGCAGTAGGGGTTTTTGATGTGTTAGATTCAAGAATTTTCACACTGTTGCTCCTCCAAAATATGCAGCGTTGCCTCAGCGTGCTGCAAGTGCTCCTCTCAGGTCCGGTTATAGATTAGTGTGTCATTGAAGAACACTAGCACGAACTTGCTCAATTGCCCACGAAATACGTGGTTCATGCATGACTGGAAAGTAGCTGGTGCGTTGGTCAGCCCGAAGGGCATAACCAAGAACTCAAAGTGCCCATAATGGCACCAAAACACTATCTTTGGGACATCCTGGTCTCTCACCTTGATCTAATGGTACCCTGACCACAAATCAATCTTCGAAAAGGACTTAGCCCCTCAACTAATCCAACAGCTCATCTATACGCGGAATGGGGTAGTGGTTCTTCAGTGTCTTTTTGTTGAGGACCTAGTAATCTATGCACATGTGCAAGGACCCATCCTTTTTCTTCACCAGAACAACTAATGAAGCAAAAGGGCTGGAGTTGGGCCTAATGTGCCCAAGTGCCAACAACTCATGAATAACCCTCTCTATCTCATCTTGATATGCCTTGGGATGTCGGTAAGGAGTGGTGATCACGACCTGTACCCATGGCTCTAGCTCAATAGTATGCTCAAACCCCCGGTCAGGTGGTTGACCTGGAGGTATGTCCCTAAACACTACTGGGTACCTGTCAAGAATGAACTGTATCTCTGGATGTTGTGGCTTGGGCTTGCCCCTAGCCTTTGAGATCCTCAACTCCACAACCCACTCAATGTCCCCATGTTTCAAATTAACCTCCATCCTGTGGGCCAAAACAGTCTATGGTGGGTAGGAGTGCATTCCTCATCTCAACACTGGCTTGCCATTCAACCCTACAAACTCCATCTCCAACTTCCTCCAATCAGTTGTGACTCTGCCAAGTGAATAGAGCCACTAGACCCCCAACACCATATTGGTGTCTGGTACGCCCACCACAAATAAGTGATATGCCATGGAGTAGTTCCCCATGGTCACTGTCAAGGCTGGAACGTAGCATGTGCACTGCATGGTCCTATCCCTAGGCATAAGAACTGAGAATCACTCAAACTCCTCAGTTGTGATGCCCCTCCTCTGAACCAACTGGGCATCAATGAAATTGTGGGTAGCCTCATTGTCCACTAGAACTGATACACACAACCCCTGAATAGTGCCTCTGATCCTTAGGGTAAAAAACTTGGGTACCCCATGCAGTGATGCAAGGATCCCTCCAGAAGGTGCAAAGGAAACCCCCCCAGCTAGTGGTGGTGGTGGTGGTGGCCCTCCCTCCTGAGGTGCTGTGTTCTCATCTCCATCCATCTCAAAATATGCCTCATCCTCTGCATCGCTGTCAGAAAAGACCTCGATGTAATGGGCCTTGCCTGTTGCACATTTGTGGCTTGGTGTCCATGACTCCTAACAAGTGAAACACAACTTCCTCTTTCAGAGGTATCTCCGCGTCTCCTCGTCCAATTGTCCACGCCCTTGATTGGCCCTTGGTGGTGGAGCCTTGGTGTCTCTTCCCCTCTACTGGAAACCTTGTCTGGTGGGTAGTGGTGCTCATGCCCTAGGTAGGGCATCCTGTAGGTCGTAGGCTCTCCCTACTGCGTCCTGTAAAGTAGCGGGCCTATTGGACCTCACTAATCCCCGTAATGGCTCTGCTAGCCTCTCCACAGACATGTAGATGCTCTTAGTCTCCGACAAATCCAACACCATCAAAGACAACCTCAGAAACTCCGATATGTATGCCTCAACACTCCCGGTCTACTTGAGCCTTGTCAACTCCCCAAAGTACTCCTCAATATCTTTCCTCTCAAACTACTCCAACACCCTCCTGGTGAAATCATCATAAGCAGTCACTCCTGCATGTCCCAATGTGGTCAGGCCATGGAACCATCAATCATGAGCTTCCCCCTCCAGATGCAACATGGCAATCTTGATTACCTCTCCCTCCGTCATCTGATTCAACTGGAAATAGACATCCAACTTTTCGACCCACACTTTCGCTGAGCTCTTGGAAGAGCCATCGAAAGTTGGGAGAAACAACCTCCCCACAGTGTGCTACAAGTCTGTCCCTTGCGTCTGGTTTCCTCCACTATGTCCCTTGGGTCTATTGTTGCCCTTCAACTAGCATAAATCCCTGAAAGTGATGGCTTTCCCAAATCAGGTCCATAGGACTAATACTCCAAGAAATAGCCCCCATAAGGCATATCCTCCTACTCCGGTTGCCCACTAGGTCCATGTGAAAATTTCGGAATCTAACAAATCAGAAATCCTACTGTAGTAAACTGATTTGCATTACCTACTTGTGTTCTTCATTTTAACAAGTTAATTTCAGAAATATTAAAAAAATATTAATGCAAATACACTAACCAACACCAATATACGGATCAAGTACTAAAAAAATAAATACAACCACACAAAGGACACTTATTTTTGGACTAAATGTCCCCGAAAAAACCCAATGCGGGAAAACTGGTGCAACAAATATGAGGGTTTTATTATTATGCAAATTTCTGAATACAACTAGGTTGCCAAATCTGGCTCACCCAACAGAGAATAAACCCAGCAGAAGTACCTCTATCTGGAGACAAATATTTTGCCAGATCTAGCAACTGGATGAACAAACCCCACATGTGACTGCATTGTACCCAGTGTTGTGTAGTGATGGCTGCTCCCAACGTTGTGCTGGAATTGTGTCACCTCCTCTAGGAGTTGCATCACCCTCCCGGTGAGCCTTCCTTACTCTGAAATCAATCTGCTGAATCGATGCCCAATTTGCCTCAGAAAAACCCCAGTGCTGCCTCTGCGTGACTGCGTCAGCCCTCCAGCTTTTGCATCACCCTGCTGGAGTTGCGTTGTCTCTTCTTGGTGCTGCTCTTCCTCTCTGTTATGTATTCTCGGCCTTGGACAAAAATCTCGCTACCAAATTGCCCCTCTCTGCGTTATAAGCTTACGCCGAAATTCTTAGCAAACCACA
>APFE030489789.1:470-13488 GCA_000404065.3 Pinus taeda
TTTGAAATGCTGATTGCACTTGTATTATCACATAAGATGGAGATGGGTGGAGTACAAGTGATTTGAAAATCCTGCAAAGTTTGCATCATCCAAAGGAGTTGTGTGCAACAAGGTGCAACAACCACATATTCTACTTCAGTTGTAGAGAAAGCAATCGAACTCTGTCTCTCGCTAAACCAAGATACTAATCTAGAACCCATAAAAAATGCACCACCACTAGTGCTTTTTCTATCATCCACGCTTCCAGCCCAATCTGCATCTGTATAAGCATGAAGAGTGAGATCTGTATCTCTAGGATACCATAGACCATAGTTTTGAGTTCCTTGAAGATACTTGAACATTCTCTTTATTCCCTGAAGATGAGTTTCCTTTGGATTTTCCTGAAATCTTCCAACTATTCCCACTGCATGCATGATGTCTGGTCGGGTTCCTATTAGATAGAGAATACTACCAATCATAGATCTATAGGTTGGTTGATGCACTGCTGCTGAGTCATCATTTGCGCTTAGGCTGCATCCTGTCACCATCGGGGTACATACAGGTTTCGAATCCTCCATCCCATATTTCTTCAAGATTTGCTTGAGGTACTTGGTTTGAGATAAAAATATACCACCTTCATTTTGTTGGATTTGTAAACCAAGAAAATATGTTAGCTCTCCAATCAAGGACATTTCAAATTCTTTTTGCATCACCAAGGAAACATTTTGACTCATAGCTTCTTCATTACTGCCAAATATGACATCATCAACATACACAACAAGTATTAGCAATTTGTCATTTTCAATCTTTATATAAAGATTGCTATCTGCTGATCCTTTTGAAAAACCTTGTTGATGAAGGTATTTGTCTAGACGATAGTACCAAGCCCTTGGAGCCTGTTTAGACCAAGAGGCCTTCCTAGTCTGATACAAGTGGTGATCATTTCCAAAATGAATCATCTGGTTGTCATTACACTTCTTTCTAAGTCGCCATTCGGAAAGGCAGATTTCACATCATTTGAAATACTTTGAATTTCTGAAAGCTAGAGAGAGCAAGGAACATTCTGATGGCCTCAAGTCTAGCAACGGGAGCAAAAGTTTCTTCAAAGTCTATTCCTTCTTGTTGAGCATACCCTTTACAAACAACTTTGGCCTTATTTCTAACAACTTCTCCATTTTCATTTAACTTGTTTTTGAATATCCATTTTGTCCCTATGACATTCTTATCTTTTGGTCTAGGAACCAACTCCCAAGTGTTGTTCTTTTCAATCTGCTCAAGTTCATCATCCATTGCCTTGACCCAGAATTCATCTTTGCATGCCTCTTTTACATTTTGTGGCTCAGTGGAGGAGAGTAATGCCAAATAGCTTGAATCTTATACTATTGCTCTTCTTGTTTGTATACCAACCTCTTTCTGCCCCAAAATCTGAGATTCTGGATGATTCTTCTGAATGCACCTGGAGGGAGTCTTTTCTTCTATCCTTATCTGTTCTTCTGGTGCCTCATTGGTCTCTTCTTCTTCATCATGAATCTGATTTGATGTAGATGGATAGTCCTCTTCATCTTTGAAATCTTCAGATCTTACCTACCTAGGAGTGTTTTCATCTTCATCAACCACTACATCAATACTTTCAACAATTTTTCCAAGCCTTTTATTGTAACACTTGTATGCTTTGTTGTGGGGAGAGTAATCGAGAAAAATGCCTTCATCTGCTCTGGGTTCAAACTTGCCAAGATTTTCATCATTATTTTTGATGTAGCATTTACTCCCAAAAAGTTTGAAATATTTTACCGAAGGAGTCTCACCATACTAGAGCTCATGAGGGGTTTGAGTGTTGTTCACCCGAACATTTGTTTTGTTGAGAATATCAACTGTAGCAAATGCGGCTTCACCCAAGAAAGTTGTAGGAGTTCCAGACTCATCAAGCATAGCATGGGCCATTTGTTGAACCATTATGTTCATCCATTCCACTACTCCATTTTGCTGACGAGTCCTGGCTGTAGATAATTCTCTTCTTATTCCATGTTCTTCACAAAACTCGAAAAAATCATTTGAGGTAAACTCCCCACCTCTATTAGATCTGAGGCATTTAATTTTGTGATCTGATTCGTTTTCAACCAAAGCTTTAAAGGATTTGAATTTTTCGAAGGCTTCATCTTTGTGCTTCATAAGTCCTATCCAGACCATCCTTGAATAGTCGTCAATGAATAATATAAAGTATTCTTCTACCCGAGGTGACCCTTTCCTAGATAGACCACATACATCAGTATGGACAAGCTCAAGTGGCCTACTAGCTGATCCTTCCTTCTCAGGGAAGTTAGTTCTGGTTTGCTTACCAAACTGACATGACTTGCATATTGTATTGTCTGGAAGTCTGATGTCTAGAAGACCATGAACTGCCTGGTATTTGCATGCTTTCCTTATTTGTGAGAAGCTTAGGTGCCCCAACCTCGAGTGCCATAGCCAGTGTTCATCATTCTTGCTTAGATAGCATCGATGATGTCCTTCTTTTAGTATATATAAATTATTTAGAGTCCTTATGCCTTTGATCACTGTTTCTCCTGTATCAAGATCACAAACACTGCATTCATTTGATTGAAATATTACCTCAGTTCCTTGATCGCACATCTGAGTGACATTCAATAGATTATGCTTTAAGCCATCAACATACATAAAATTTCCAGCTTTGACCTTTTCTTTCAACAAAATAGAACCTTTACCTTTTATGAGCGCAGGGGTGTCATTTCCAAATGAGACCTTCTTCTCCTTTTCTAAGGCACTATACGACTGAAGTTTTTCCTTATCACTCATCATATGTTTTGTACATCCACTTTTGATGTACCATTGATTTTCCTGCCCTTTCGCATATAAGGCTATACCACATCTTTCTGGTTGTAGTTCTTTCATTCTCCACGTTTTGGCACTTGAGGCTTGTTCCTTCTGAGTTGTTTGCCAAAACCTGCTCCTGCATTCAGAATCTTCATGACCGAAGTTGTTACAAATAGAACATTCAATTTCGTTTTCAAGAGCAGAAAAGTTATTGTAGGTTCTTTTCATGATTGCAGTCATACTTCTTTGTTTTTGAGCTTCTCTAGTCATGGTTATCTTATAGGCAACACATTGAGTTGCTTTGTGACCAAAGTTATGAGAAGAGAAGCATTGGCCTTTGAAGAAACTCTTGTGATTATCAAATCTACCAACCAAATGATTGTAGTTTCTACTGTCATCCATTCTTGAGGTAGATTGAGAATATTTTACCTGTGGTTGATTGTAGCTTCTATTCATCCTTAAGGTGGATTGCCCCTGATTTACCTGGTAATATTTGTTCATTCTTGAGGTAAATTGTCCCTGATTTACCTGGTGATCTCCATTGGGCCTTTGCTCACTCCTCCTTGCTGCATCAAGATAACTTTTGGAGGTGGATGGTTTAGATGTTTCTTCATTATATCCCAGACCTGTCTTGATTAGGGGAGAATGCTGCACATTGATAATCTCATCTAGAGTTTCAGATCTTATAACAAATCTAAGATGAAGAGCTTTTGTTTTCTCAATCTCTTTTCTAAGTCCCACAATTTCACTTTCTAACTTCTCATGATGTTTTTCCCTTTCAGCCAGTTGAAATTGCAGAGTATCAATAATCATATTTTTCTCTTCTAAACAAATTTTGAGTTTAGAAATCTCTTCATAAAGACCTTCTTCATCTATGGCATCCATGAAATCATCATCTTCAGAAGCCATTAAAATCTATAATTATTACCTCGTTCATCTTTGTTATCCAGGAATAGTGTCCACTCGAATGCTACTATTCCCACTAAGATGGGTTTCTATCTTAGAAACAAACAATCAAAGTCTATTGTTGTTTCCTTTTATGAAAATAGATGATAGGAGGACCAAGAAGAGCAACCTGAGTCTTGCGCTTGATTTCCTTTCCTTCTTGATAGAGCTTTGTTGCTTCTTCTTTGTCTTCCCAGCTTCAAAAGAACCTGTGGAATCACAGCAGCATGCTACTATCCAAGAAACAAGGATGTAAATTCATAAATAATATAGGATCAAATGTGTATTAACCATATATATGCATATATAAACAAGTAGACAAGAATATGGAAGGAAACAAGAATAGGTTTATTAAGATAATTGTAGCAAGAGAATTACAACCATGTGCTTTGACCTAGCATCATCATCCAGCTAAGAACCCCTTCTTCACCTCACGCAAAGCTTAGATCACCCAACACTATGAATGTACACCAGAAAACCAACAACACTTCTCTATAAGATACAAAATTCCAGCCTCTGGATCTTTGTGATGAGGGATCCATATATAGATGACTACAGAGAGGTGAGTCATCTTCTGGGATCTTGATTAGTGTCTTCTCTATGATAGTTCCTGCTTCCACTTGGAGAATGATGATCAGTTACTCATCTTTGGTCGAAAATAGAGAGGCAAGTTTCAGAGGGGAAGCTTCTGGAAGATTCCATGATCTTCCACCTCGCATTTTGTCCCTGCCATTTGTCCATTCCCGACCATTGCAGCCTACAGAGGGGCAAATCAGTATGCATCAGACCTTGTACACTGGGGAGGTGATATGCATCACACCCTTTGCATTGAGATTTCATTATGGTCCAGTTTTCACCATTTATGAGCAGTTTTCAGTGGAGAACTTCTGGGAGATGATGTAATCAGTTGACCTTGTTGCTTTAGGCAGTGAAGCAAAACTTTTAGGGACTTAGGAGCCCTCAGTTTATGGACATTTATGATTGGGGTTGAAGTGCCCAAAAATGTCTATAACAGTTGCCCCCTAAAGCATGAGGTCGTTAATCTTTCTGATGTCGGGTGAAATGCTTTACTATGAGGATCTGAAGTTTTTCCGAGCTGGAAGGTGACCTGTAATAAGATACAATGCAATACATTATTTTGACAACATTTTTTCATGATCTAGCTAAGGTGGGCATTCCCATGCTCATCTTTATAAATTCATTTTCATGTACATAGGACATACAATCGTCTGTGTGACAGACTGATGATATGGACACATCATCCTTATATTTGGATGATCATCTGTTTGGAAATGATGTACACTTGATGTTTTTATATTCCTAAATATATCGCAGCCCGGATGGATGAAACTAGATCCGAGGTCTTAAAAAGCTCGTTCAATCTTCACTCGGAGTACAAGTCGATCCATGCGAAAAATTTTCTAGAGTCGAACATGGAAAGACATCGCCTGATTACCAGCCAATGATGTAAGCTGTTAACAAGCATGAGAGGAATCACCAATAATGATAATGATCCTCAAGGTACTACAGTACAATTTACGTTGTGTGAAAAAGGACTTGGCGTCGAACACCACGCAAAACCTCTTGGTCGAAGGCCATTGATGTAAACCTGTCGTCGAAAGTGAGAAACATGCCATTAAGGCATGCAAGCTTCAAAGTACTCAAAGGGTTATTCCTAAGTCAACTTATTGGATAATGATTTAATGTCGACAAGAAGCGACCCGTCGCAGGAGGGCCTTAATCAATCCCACATCAACGACACGGAACAAAGAAAATGATTTTGGAGGTGAAAACAAACTGACGATACAGGGTTCAGGGTGGCGGTCATGAAGGAATGAAGCATGAATGTATTGCAGCGGGTGAGACACAGGTGAATTGTCTAAATGACTTCCCTTGAACATATCGGCGACATTGATGATGGATTGGTAGCGTTAACCCCAAAGATGGATGGTGTGACGAACCAATGATGATGATCAGTGACCAGAACAACCCAACCTCGCATGGATGTGGAAGGAAAGTGTCATGTTCAAGAGCGACTTGCTACCAATAAAGTTTCTTCAAGTTTTCTTCCCAAATTTCCCCAGTCATTGCTGACCAGTACCTCTTTATTTTTGTCAAGCTTGAGGAGGATAACATACGCTTGTTCTATAATCCACCCTTTGGGCCAACCTGTCACTATATTTTAGCGAGCCTAGTGACAGTGAAACTCGTTCTTGTCCATTTGGATGAGCTTGTCGCTATTCGGTTTTAACAAGTTTAACGACAAAGATAACTCGGTCTCTTTTAATTTTAGAGAGTCTGAAAGAAACAGAAGGGAGACTCCAAAGATTCTTTTTCATTGTATAATCCCTTAAGTCCGAAAAAGCATAAAATAATACAAAAGGGATGAATTTTCGATATTTTAACGAGCCGAACAAGACAAGCGCTCGATCTTTTTGTGTAATAATCCCTCATGTCCAAAAATATTAAAATCCAGAGGATGGATAGCACTTCCGATGCATTTAACGAGACGGAGAGGCCAATCGCTCGGCAATCTTTTCATATTTTGCAGTTCAGGTGAAAAGAGCTTAAAGAAGACTCGTTTTCGAGGAATGAGTGATGGTTTCGGGTAGCAGCTGATTCCAGGTAAAATTTGGAATTTTCCAATCACAACAGTGTCACAAGGATGGCTAGTAGAATCACTCTTCGCAGATGTTCCTAAAAGGGGTAAACAATCATATGGGGGTGAATGATCGGCTAAAAACAGAGTGGAGGTGATGGCGAGAACATGACCAAGGCTCAAAAGGGCGATAAGGCATTCACAATGGTTATTTACCGGTTCATTTTTTAATGAGCTTAAATGCTGGGGGAAACATTTGCTCATGACTTATGTTTATTTTTTAATGATCTTGAACTATGCGCTAAAACTGCTCATGGAGGGTTTATTTTTTAACGAGCTTGAACTCTGCGACAACATTGCTTGTCAGTCGTATGATAATAATGTCTCATTCGAGATGCTATTTTGAAGTGGCTTACATCTCTCAAGCTTTGCCACGGATCCTTTCTTTATGGAAGTTAGGAAATGACTAGCCTTACGGGTTTAAAGGGTTAGAAGTCCTAAAAATTTAAAAAATAAATAGCTGCTCTTCACTTGGATGCGGAAAGGTTTGCATGCCCCCAAGTATAGCGAAAAAATTTCTAGGTTACCAAGAAATTTCTATAAGCGTAGCAGATAAAATGCTTCCTCGATGATGTCTATCGAAACAGACAAAGGTGAATGGCACAGACACATTCCACTCACATAACTTTAACGAATGTATCTTATTCCAGACTATTCCCATTTTCCTATGAGGACGGGTTCGCCAGACTAGTCATATATTACTCGTCGAAATCCACTCTATACCCGAGGTTTTCCTACCGAAACAGACCAGGATGCATGCCCCCTGGGTTTTAGTCACATCTTCCTGAATCACTCGCACTGATCAGGTGGACAGACTAGAGACCGATGAGACATTTCTTGCATGAAAAGACCATTTAGGGATGGCATTTGACTATTTGCGATGTGTGATTCGGGGAACGACATTTGGTCTATGAGCTTGACCATTCTGCCTTCGTGCAGAAAACACATTACTCTAAAGAGTGAGGAGACGATGGCTCCCATGCAATAAATATAGTCGCGTCCAAGGAGTAGATTATAATCTAAAGGTCCTTGAACTACCATAATTTTCATGTGAACAGTTTTCCAGACTTTTCTACCAAGAGATTGAAGATAGGCAGTGACTCTTACCTTCCAATAGACGAAATTGGTCCCATCAAAAAATTGGTGGCATGATCCGATGCTTCTCTCTCGTAGTTGCTCATGATGATAGATCTTCCTTCAATCAATCAAGCTTCTTTGAAGGACCTGCTCTGATACCAATTGTTGGAAATAATACTGGGGGGGGGGGGGTGAATCAGTATTATCAAACTCTTATCATTTTATAAAAATATTTTCAGATCTGACAATTGAAACTTGCATAAACTTTCCAAACTTATAATTTAATTTATTCTTCAGATGTTTGTCATTAATCTGTATGTGAGAACCATAGAATAATGAGCAGGAACACAAAATAGATAGTCACACCAAGGAACATAAGATGTAAGGTGGAAACCCAATGTGTGTGAAAACCACTTGCTGCAATATGTCTCTATCTTCTTTCAATTAGAAACTTCTTCTTACAATGATTTTGTATTGGTGCAGTCTTTTACTAGTACGCAGGCTGCAACCTGCAGAGAGCTACAACCCTCTCTTGTTTTCCAGCTTCTTCTGGAAGGGAGCTACAAACCCCTTAGATCTTGTATTAGCTGAAACACTAGTACGTAGGTGCTGACCTACAGAAAGATACTACCTTCTCTTTCCTTCCAGGGACCACGTTTCATTAATTTTCAGACTGGATCCACAAATAACATGAATCAAACATCAAGAATTTATGCATCAACCAATCACCTTTTCACCAATCAAAACTTAATCAAAATAAACACTTCTCTGACGACTGTACCCAGATCATAATAACGGTAATCACACCCCACTTCTGAACCCAGAAAACTATAGCAATAAACAAAAGCAGCTAGAACATAAATCAAGAGATGTATGCTACTTTACTATTCAGAAACCTGCGTACAGATTTATAAATTCGTTCTTTCAAACATTCAGATATTAGTTAACCCAGATTATCAGATTTATAGATCAAGCGTGCGCCACATATCACAGATCAAAATCATATAGAGATACCACTATTATAGCCTTAAGATTTTGACCCGTCAATAGAACTTATCCTTCTCCTTACGCTTAGGTTCCTTCTTCATTCAGATCCAGATCTGCACCATAACCCAATCACAGTATTCCAGATCTAGCACTTTATCAGATATTCAATATTTCAGAAGATGCCTTGCCAAATGATCTCCTTCCTCTTTTATAGCCTTAGACCTTTCACAATACCATGGACCAAAAACCATAACAATTCAATACATGGACCCAATACTTGAGATCAACACTTTTGGATGCAATACCACGGACCAAAACCATAGGATCAAAAATTGTCGGACTAATACCATGAACCAACCATAAGATTTCCCATGTGCGTGTGCTTTTCTCTGCATGAAGTGCGTGAACTTTTCTCTGCATGAAAGTGGGTGAACTTTTCTCTACGTGAAAGTCCGTGAACAAGAAAATAACTTTGTTGCACTATAATTTATCATCTAAGATGAGCGGGTTGCCATCAAGTACAACATATGTATCATAATGCCAACATCTTCCTCTCCAGAAATGTGCATTTCTTCCCAGAACTATCCTCCAGGATTTTTTTTGCACTATTCTGAGGGACAGTTATTATTGGCACAGAAAATTGCACAATGTAGTCCTTGAGTCTTCAGTCACTCCCAGCTAGAATTGTGCAAACCTAGCAATCAGGAGTCAGTATGGAGTGCGCATTGTGCAAATCCAGTAGCTAGTATTGCCTCCCAAATAGCTAATACTGCCTTTTGCATAGTTCTGCCAGCCAGTCACCAAGCCTCCCAGAAGAAATTGCGCAATCTTACCCATCAGTTCCCCAGGTATGTGTTGTTTCATTCCCTGAATTTGTTTTGGTTTTAACTGATAGATTTGTTTCCATGCATGTTGCTTGTCTCTAGATCTTTTAGGTATTCATACACATCTTATTAGTACAGGGTCAATGGCTTTCAAGAGAGCTGGATCATAGGACACTAACAAAAATGCAGTTGGAGAAGTAGTTGAGTGAGTGTCCTCTAGTGTCCCTCTCATCTTAGAGCCTAACTCTATGAGATTTTTCATGTTGCAGGCGTCACGAGCTGCCCTCAAGAAATCCAGTACATCTGATCTGCAACTAGCTCCTCAGCACCCTGCAGTTACCATCCCAGTTGAGCCCTCTAGATCCAACCCCCTAGGACATCATCCATTTGTGGGTGCCTCTCCTATGATTTCACCAGGACCTGTTCCTCCAGGTCTCAACCGTCCAGGAGCTATTTTGCTGGGACATTACCCTGCAAGCGAGATAGCTTTCTTATTCTTTCCTTTGGAAGTATTTTTTGGCCCTATTATGGCTTCGTTGGTCCTTCCTAACATGACCTTGGGAATCCCTGTATGGTACATTGACCCCCCTAGAAGCATTATGCCTGGCCAACTAAGACCTTATCATGCTTTGACCCTAGTTCAACCAGTCCCTGTGGCCCCTGTACTACTTCAGTTCCATGACAACGTCAACAAGAACCCACTCCTATTGCACAGGCATTTGGATAGGGGACAAAAGCTAAAAGGAAAGAACCTAAGGACGAGGCTCCCCAAGCTCCTCTGGCCCATAAGGTCCCAAATCCATCACCTCAGGGCACTTTATGTAAACTTGCTAGGCATGCCACTAATAATTGCCTTGAGATTCCTCATCTTAATCATTTGTTTCATGAAACATTCATTGTGTCAAATATCCCCGAAGTCCATGTTAACTTGTCAGTTCCACCTAAGAAACTCAAAGCATTGCAGACAAACCACCCTTATGCCCTCTCTGATCATCATGGTCATTATTCCCATTGTTTCCCTCATCTCGATGAATTTCAAGACTTCCTTAAAGTGCTTCGCAAATACGAGGCCACTCGTAGTGGACCACCTACTCCTCTACCCGTGGATTCTAGTGCCCCTAGTGAACTAAAACAGGGGGACATTGGTCCCACCATCGTGATCCCTCCGTCCAATGTCAACATTACAGACACCACAAGCCATATCCTTTACCTATCCCCATCCTTGAGATTCAACATAGCTATCGATCAAACAAGAACTATTACCTCAAAATGGGTACTCGAGCACAAAAATCCAAAAAAAAACAGTAAAATTTAATATTTTTGAAAAATAATAATAAAAAACAATGGAATCCATTTTGTTTGGTGCAAAAAACACCTTGAAATCGAAGAGTGTTGATGCCAGAATAATGTCTTTCTTTCCAGGGTACATTTTCAACAATTTTTAATAATGACATTAAAAATAAAATATTCTGACTATTAAAAACTTTAAATTTTGAAAAGCCTTAAAATTCCAACAATTTTTAAGCATGACATTAAATTTAAAATATCACTTCTTTGAAAAACCTTAAAATTCGAACAATTTTGCATCATAGTGCTAAGAAAAAATATTTATAATTTTTTTCAACCATAACATCAAAGATAAAATATCACGACCTAGAAAAACATTAAAATTTTCACAATTTCTCAACCAAAGAATTAAAACCAAAGATTATGACTACAAAACAATCTTAAATTTTGAAAATATTTCAAGCATGACATTATTGAAAAATTTTATGACTAAAAGAACTTTGAAAATGAACACCTGAATGAAAGAGTTATTATACCAGAGTAATTCTTTTTAAATGTTAAATGCATAGCAATTTTGAAATCTTAGCCTAAGACAACTTGATACATTGCAAAATAAATTAAAAATCAACAATCGAATTGACACGCTGTGTAGGTGACCTCCACCCATTGTAATGGAAACTTAAAGACCAACCATGAAATTAACACATTGTGTGATAGACTTGATACATTATAACAAAAAATTTAAAATGAACTATCAAATTGCAGATAATGAGATCGAGTTACTAGACAACCATTGACTCAAACCCTACAATATATATATATAATATATATATATATATATATATATATATATATATATATATATATATATATATTATATATATATCTAAGAAAACAAAAATTCCAAATATAAAAAATATATAGTAATGACATAAAAAAAAACTATAAAATATAAAAAAAAAATCAACCATACCATGTAAAAATTTAAAAAAGAGAAAAGAAAAAAAAGAGTAAAATAAAACAAAAACCAAATAAAAAATAAAAAATAAGAAAAAAATTACAAAAATAAAATACAACTTAAAAAAAAAAAAAAAAAAAAAAAAAAAAAAAAAATCTGTAGCCACCATCCCCTTCCCCTCCCTCCCTCCATCCCCTGATCCTCCCACTCTAGGCCCTTCCCCTCCCCTCCCCCCTACCCTCAACACTCCCCACCCTCAGTTGTACCCTCTCCCTATTAAGTGGATAAATCGTTCTTGCGGACAAGACCGATCTCCCTAGTATCAATTGATATCTAGCAACAAGAAAGACAAGCAAATCTACTTTTCTCTCAACATATTACGATTCATTAATAAAAGCTAAGAGGTGTTTTAGACCCTACCTTAAGTCCAACGCTAGTTTGTTGCAGGCTTGTTCCAACAGCTTCAAAGAGTTTCCTTTTAAGAACCTGCAAACGCAAACAAGCGCACATCAAAGAACACCTGCATAGCTAATATAATAAATCATGTTCATCATAGTGATCAAGGAGTCTATGAAATAAACCATTAAACACAACTCATTGAGAAAAATAAACTTGATTGTATTAACTTTAACAAAGAAGAACATTACAACCTTGGTGCCTTGATGCTGTACAAGCTCTTCCCAGGGTCCAAGCAGGAACCTCCTCTACTTTGACAAGTCTCACTCTCCTCCCAATGAGATCAAAAGGTATGTAATCTCTCCTCTCAAAAGCTCAATTAGGAAGACTAAGTTCCAGCAGCATTTACCCTAAAAAATATTCAGCTTTCAACCTCCCAAGTAACCAGCCCAAAGCTTCAGTTTATAGTGCAACGGAAGGAGGTTACAGGTCTACCATCGAAGGGATAGAGTCCTACTTCAAGGGGATAAGCTCCTCATATTGAGGGGTTATCTCCTTAAGGAATGGGATGCATGCACCCTCAAGGAGCGAACTTGCCAGCGCAAGGTTCCCTCTAGAAGCTTCCAGAATTGACTCAAAGTGAGTTTTTAGGAATAAACTTGCGCCTTTTTAACTTTTATAGGGGTTCGCACCCATAAGTGCAGATATAGAGCTGTTAGGTGTGCAGGGAACATGACCGATGGGTGCGGTACCGCAGGTAATGCTAAGAGAAAGTGCGAAACCAGAGTTTTAGAGATTTTTAAGGACATTCTCTCATTTTCAAAGCTTGATATGCAGATCTGAGGTTTAAGACTTGCAAAGGAGGTGTGTATGAGTGTTGATAGACTCATATTGATTACAGAAAGTCACGGTGACAATTTTTCGTGTAATTAAATTTTTTTATAAAAATTGAAAAAAAATACAAAACAAAATTCAAAACAAAAAGCTTAAATTAAAACTAAAAAAAAATTAAGAAAAAAATTAATTTTTTTAATAAGGAACAATTATAAAAAATAAAAAACCCTACCTTGCCCCTGC
>APFE030489789.1:14424-24721 GCA_000404065.3 Pinus taeda
TAATTTCTTTTTGTCATGTTTATTTTTTTTTAAACATGAAAATCACTAACAAAAAAAAATGTTCACAATTGATACATAAAAAAAATTGAAGTGTAAAAAATAAGCCCTCTAAAAAAATGTTATGATGTTGCATCAACACTTTTTAAAATCACCATGAAAATCACTAACATTTAAAAAAATTGTTCACACTTGATAGATAAAAAAAATTGAAGTGGAAAAAACATGCTCCAAGAAAAAGGTGTATTCGAAATCACCATTTTTCAAAATCGAGTGATTTTTTGCTACCTTAAAAATACGGGTTTTCGTTCATTTTTTTGTTTGATCAATAACTATGTTTTCCTCATAGGCAAACCTTTCTAAGGTTTCTGCGTGTGTTTCTATAAAACCTCTTTTGACAGAATCCTAGGTCTCAAAATTCGTAGATCCCCCATATACTAGCTCATAGTCTATCATTCAAGATGATGCGTATGTGAACCTTGTTTCTCAGGTTGATGCACTAGGTACCACCGCCGCATCATGTAGTCAATATACATCTCATTCACCCATCTTCCATTTTGATGAGGGCATCATGGAAGCTATGTCTACTCCTGATTACCCTTGCATTTAGGCAAGGGGGAATATTTTTGGAGGATTCTGAAGGCCATCTCCTTCATGATTATCCCAATGCACTCTACCTCAAGAAATTTTGTTGATACCATATTCCTTTGATTTTCTTGTCTTTATTTCTACCATGAAGATAGGTAGATTGCATCATCTCATCCATTCTATTTTTCACCTTTTAGATGGATCCATCATCCACACTGTATATCGGTCATGCCGACGGTACGAGTTACTTCTCCAGGAATGTAGCCTCGGGAGCCTCAGTCATTTTTACCACCTTTCATATGTTAGTCCTTTCAAAAAACATGTGCATCATATCTTCCACCAATAATCAGGCCGAATATGATACAGTGATAGGTTTTTTAGTCGATGCCATTTATCATCGCATCCTTCACCTTCATGTTCGTTTATATTCCTTGCTACTTGTGATGCAATTGAATGGTGTGTATCATGTGCATAACCAAATCCTATTTAGAAAATATCAATGAGTTAAGATGTTAATATGTGAATTTGAAACCATTACTTCCAGTCATGTTCCTAGAGCCCAAACTAAGTATGTAGATACCATTGCAAATAACATTCTAGATTGGAATTTATCACATGTATACCATAGAAGACAACTATAAATAAACACATGGTGAACCATCATCATCATATAAAAATTCATAATCATATTATGTATCATATAAGTGTTTGTATCCTATAGCTCTAAATGCATCAGACATGCCCATAGCATGTTACACAAATAAAATCCAAAGTGACCCACATGTCCCTGCATCTAGTTACTCTCTGATGGATCCCGCGCCAAAGGATTTGCTCCACCTGCACATAGATCATGCATTCCCTTACCAACCATCATTGTACATCGCATTATACCTCCCCACTCTAAGGGTAGGCCGGTACACTCATTTGTGTATCGATCATCTAACTCATGCCATCCGTGCTCTAGAACTTCGATCAAGAGTACCGCAAATCTAAGATGTAGATTAGCGAGTAGCACACTCTCCTCTAGACCCTGATGTGATGATGATGTGCCCTGATTTGCAGCCCTAGGTGTTGCGGCTCATGCTAAATATCCTGCCGATTTTACGGTGATATCCCTTCATACAACATATTTTACACTCAATACCATATACATGTGATAGAAATATCAAATGCACCATAATTAGAAACTTAATACTTACATTCTGGTCCCCATTCTTGCCCGGGTGGAAGTGGCAAGTCAGGATCTCCCTAATAGTTCATCCCACTATAAGGGTAATCATCGATGTAGAGGGGCATATGATCCCAATGTGCAAAAATCTTGGGTCAAAACACACATCTTACTCCCCCTCCTGCTCCTCTCTATAGTAGCTACCCCTAGCGGTGCATCTTGGGATCCTATGGGCCCCTACCTTAGATTTGTACATGAGGATGGATGGTGAGTATATTCTCAAATAAGAATGCACACAATACTATACCAAAAACGCAATCACAATTCACTTTCCTCCTACATAGACTTAATTGTTGTTTCACTCACGACAACAACATATAGGCCCACCCATAGTAGGTCTCGACCAAAACACTCTCAACCAGCATCATCTGCCCACTTGTGATGTGGTGGAATGCCTGGCTACCCAAGAATCATAGCACATCTATGACAATAGGCCGTGTCTCTAGCTGCTATAGATCGCCAATAGGAATAGTCATGTCCTTGACACGAACGTCCCATGGACAATGGCACTCCACAAACTTAGTAATGTTCCTCCCATGAGGAAACACTAGATGAATATCCCCCACCACTTCTAGGGGAGGTAGTTTGTTCAAGAAATAAATATCATGTAATGTGAGCTCAATCTTGTGCCCTTGCAGGACAAAGACCTCGTCGTCCAGATCCCAATATTTCACAATTCTCAATAGCAAGGGCTCGCCTACCCTCATCATTGGGTTCTCTAGCAACTTGAGAACCCCATAATGAGCCAATGCCCCTTGAACTCCCTGATTCCTCTGAATATTAGTTTGAAGGGTACCGAAGTCTTGTTCACGCCAGTTTATTTTCAACTCTGCCATTCTTGCAAAAACACCACATGTCTTGTCATCTTCAAGAAGAAAACACTGGTCTACAATGATCAACCTACAACCCCCACCAGGCCAGGGGACCACCTTCTTTCCAACCCCAAATCGCAGTTTTATGCTAAGAAAGTGTGAGCTTGCAGGTTTTCACTTGCTTCTTGCGATTTAGATAGCACTTCTGGGCCCAAAAAGTGTGATGCAATTGTGAAGAAGAGTAGGGGTCTCCTAGGGAGCTGCCGGGTGCCAAAAATCGAAAAACAAACCACTGAAATTGAAGAGATGAGTAAGGCCACCTACCTAAAATTTGCAGATCTTGATTCTAACGACCTATTTTTCTACTACAATCTCCATAAGATTTAGGTCCTTTTCTTCCTCTCCAAATTCTCCACATGTCACTTAGCAAAAGAATCCAAATTAGAGAGATAATGTCCTTTCATAGAAAAATCCACAATTTTTCTATCACCCTTTATGAACAAACCATAGCTTAGTTTGATGAACCATCAACACTGTTGGAAAGATCTCATCGAGCTCTATAATTTGTCTTCCTCAGTTTTTGATGATTTGATACTTGACCAAGAAGAAATTTTTCTAAGAAGGGTTAGTTCGTCACCCCTCAAAATGGAATTTCTTCATAAAGCGACACTTGTGCTTTGAGATCCACCTCTTCTTAATACTTTTCGTACCATATGTCTATATTCATCAGGAGTAACCATCATTTACACATGTTTTGATGATCCCCACTAGGCCTATTCTATGTGGCGGCATCATCGAGACAACCTTGTTCTGAGCATTTGCGACGAGTCACCCTTGCATCCATGGAGTATGTTTCATGTCCCATTATATCATGTCATAATATTCCATCAATTTTTTCATATCGTTCATGTTGTATTTCCAATTTTTTCCTTTGTTCATATTGTCCCCATCCCCTCCAGAGTTAGGTCAGTCATTGTCAGTTCAACCTTGCACTTTATGCTCTGACATGGGAAGTCATCTATTTGTCCCTCGGTATCACTTTTTCCATTTTCCCTGGTGTCAGTCCATTAGTCACATTACTATTTTCCTTCATTCCTTAGTTGAGGATACCCATTACCTCACTTATCACAAGCGTTATTTAGTCGAAATCATCTCATTTATTCCAAAAGAATGGCCTAGAGGGCGGTGTATCCTGGTTCCATCTTCCATTCTTGTTTGACACCTCAGATCAAGCAAAGGGACTCATTATTTCCCTTTGACTTGGTCGTTTCATGTTCATGTTTCATACACTTGATGGTCCGGTGATGCAGCAGATTGTACCAGTGATACCTGGGTGTGTGAGATGTTTTAGACCTCATGAGGGGGTGGCCCTTTTGGTAGCCCCACACATGCTCATATGCATTCCTATTATGCTACAACCTCAGATGTAGTTCCAAAGATTTGTTGGGTTTGGTTCCTATCGATCACAGCGTTCATAGCATGCATGTCTCCTTCAGATGATCCATTTAGTTTTGTAGAGCACTTCCCTATTTAGCAGGGCTTCTTTGGTTGTTTTACTCTCCCTCCTACCCATTTCTTGAGGGTAGGGCCATTATATCTCATGTATTCATATATTATTGTATTCAGTCCTGACTCTTTTTTTTTTTCCAGGTGCATTATGTATATGGTATACATTGTATTACTTTTTGGCTCTATTATACCAACATGTCATGTACCATTTAACATGTACTTCATTGCTCAGTTTTATGTTTTTTGGCACACAATTATTTTTGTACTCAGTTATCTTGATGAGTATGGGTATGCCTCCTCTGCCTTATTCAGGTCCGGTACCACAACATAATGGAGACTTGCATTGGTCTCTCCCGCTTTGTCCCTATCCTCTTTCTCTTCATCTTTATTAGTCTCTCTCTCTATGACTCCCCTGTTTTATCTAGTGATTGTGTCTTTATGATGTACTTTGGTGATATGTTTTGCTCCTAAGACTCGTAAGCTGGGGGGAAATATTTTATCACCACAAAATTGATCATCTAGCCTAATTTACTATATGGATCGAAGTACACCATGTAAAGCCAATTTTACCATAGTAAAATTGCTTTCGCTGTGAGAAATTACTTAATAAACCACCTTTGTTAAGTAACTTATAGTTAAATTGATGAAGAATAATTAAATAAATCATTATATATTTGATTTTCTTCTAGGAATAATTATTTAAACAATTGTTGAATTATTATTCCTTGTCATATTTGACCCAATCATGAAAAATAAACTGATAAGTCGTTAATTATCTTATTTTTCTTTAAGAATAATTAATTAATCACTAATTAATTATTATTCTTTTCCAAATTTGACAAAATCCCTTAGGAATAATTAAATAAATGCTTATTTATTTATTATTCCTTAACCAATTCCTTGAGATGATGAATGTATCATTTATTTATTTATTATTTCTAAATAAAAGTTTAAGTACTTTTTCCCTCCTAACCAAATATAATAAAATATTCCAAGTGGTTATTCCTAGAATGGGGTTAATAATATTTTATTATTGTTCATTATTCGAGGATAACTTAATATTTTGTTATAAATAGAAGGGTTTTCCATTCATTATTCACTTTTTATTATTTTCATTGTTGCACTCATTGTTGTAACTTTGATTATTTTCATTATTGCATGCCGTATTTTTGTTGGGTTTACACATTATAGAGCAGAGAGACTCTACAGAAGTTGAAGACATTTGAGGATAGCACAAGACCCATCCCATGGAGAGGGATTGGTAACATTTATTTGTTCCCTTCACAGGTCTTATAATAAAAACTATTATTTTTATATATGGTTTCCATTGGATGATTGGAGTTATTATTGTTTCTTTTTGCTATTTAACTGTGATTGTGGCATAGGTTAGGACTTTGGCAGGTTTTGTTTCTATCAGTTGTTATGGATCTAGTATGTTTAGGAGCCATTTATATTGTTGATATTGTTTGTCATCCAGAATCTTAAGTGGGCTCTTTTTGTACATCCTTGAGAAGAAAACGCTACAAAAATCACTCCTAACTCAAGACCATGCGTCAGGTAGTTATGTTCATGATCATTTAGTTTCTGGGACTCATAACATGGCACTTGTCCATCCTTCATAAGGACTCCACCAAGTCCTCTCTTGCAAGCATCTGCACATACTACAAACTCTTTCCATGGATCTACAATCTATAGCACTGGTGCATGTGTCAACAACTGCTTAAGTTGCTTAAATCTAGTCTCACACTCTTTAGCCCATTTGATATTCTTACCTTTCCTCTACAATGATGTCATGGGGTAAGAAATATGAGAGAATTTCTTGATGAACTTCTTATAGTATCCTACCAAACCCATGAAATATCTCATCTCATCCACACTCTTAGGAGATACCCACTCCATGATGGCCCTTATATTCTCTAGATCTACTCCAAGCCTTCCTTGGACACAACATGTCCCAGGTAGTGTACCTTTATCTGAAAGAAACTACATTTGCTGAGCTTAGCATACAATTGATGCTCTCTCAACAACCTCAACATTTCTGCTAAGTTCTTGGTATGCTCTTCCTCATTTTTAGAATATAGTAGTATATCATCAATGAACACAATGACAAACTCATCAAATATGGACGCAACACATTATTCATAAAGCACATGCATTTAGCTAGAGAATTCTTCATGCCAAATCGAACAACAACAAACTAATAATGCCCATACTTGGTCCTAAACGCAGTCTTGTATATGTCCTCCTCTTTGATGTGTACTTGATGGTATCCAGATCTCAAGCCAATCTTTAGCAACACTTCGGCTCCCTACAACTGATCGAACATGTCATCAATCCTCGACAAAGGGTATTTGTTCTTGATAGTCAGTTTGTTGAGCTTCTTGTAATCAATCCATAATTTGAGAGTACCATATTTATTCTTCACAAGAGGACTGGTGCGCCCAAAGGTGATAAACTTGGCATAATCTACCCCTTTTCCAACATTTCCTTCAACTGCAACTTTAACTCAACCAACTCAGGTGTGCTCATCCTGTAAGGTGCTTTTGATGTTGGAGCTACTCCTGGCACTAACTCAGTAGAAACATTTACCTCCTTATGTGGTGGATGTTCTGTAATTTCCTCAGGGAATACATCTCGAAATTGATACAACAGTGGGTACTTCTTCAACACATTTGCAACTGCAACCTCCTTACCCTTATCACTAGAAATATGTACTATAAATAACTTGCACCATTTCCTATGGGTACACATTGCTTGCATAACTGTCACCATCCTAACTAATGTGGCTTTCTTCTTGCCTTTCAAGACTCTTATCTCCCCATTGTCATTAACACACTCAATAGCTTTGTCATAGGAGTCAACCTTGGTTTTATGTAGATATAAGAAATCCATGCCAAATAGCATATTGTATGAACTCAATGGTAAAACATTCAAATGCGTTGTGGTAGGCATACCATTTATGTCAAATGAACAATCTCTTACCCAATGATGAACTCGCTTATGCGTACCTATAGCCAACTAAACTAACCAACACTCTGCATGCAACTCCTTATTCAACCTACACTTATCCACCAAGTTAGGACGAACATAGCTATAATTAGATCGAGAGTCAATCAAAATAGAAATAACTTGATCACAAAGCTTACGATCCATCTCAATGATATATGCCTAACGTTCTTCTCATTAGTTTCCCATGGATGCATAGACACAAGGAATACTCTATCCAACATCTCCAACATGCTATGCCTCTTGTGCAATTTAAATATGGGGTCTACCACCTTGATTCTGCATACATATCTCATGTGATGATCTTCTCCATAATTCCAACACTCTATGGGATTCTAGCCTACATCATTGTTCTTATCTTCATCTCAATTTCCCTGTCCTCTATCTGATACATTGGACCCCTTAGGTGGTGAAACATTCTCCTTGTTGTCTATACCCCATGGCCTTGCTCACTTTATCCCATTTTCCTTTTTTTTTTTTCATTATCTCTCCAATCTGTCTTAACCTTAGTTTTACGCTTTGATTGTTAATACCAATGCTTTAGCATTTGAATTTCCTACTCCAATGATCTCGGCTCATCAAATTCAATCCTATATTTGAATGCAACTAGTATTCCATGAATGTATCTCTAAATCTTAGCCTTTTCCTCCTTCAAGTAAGGTGCATACCTTAATAGTTCCAAGAATTTACTGGTGTACTCATCATCTATCATGGACCCCATCTTTAGTTCATAGAACTCTTTTTTTCCCTATCGTCAAAGTATCTCTCTGACAGATAATTCTTCTTAAATAACTGCTCAAATTCACTCCAAATTAGATCTTCCTCATATATATCTATGAAATTCTTCACATCTTTCCACCACATCTTTTCTTTACCTTTAATATTGAAAGTAGCCACTCTAGATTTCATGTTCACTGAGTAGCAATGCAACCTGGAGAATTTATTCATACCAAGGAACCATGCCTTTGCATCTTGTGATCCCTTTATCTCTCCATCAATAGTAGGTAGTGTTTCCTTCTTATATTGATCTAGAAAGTATCCCCTATCATTCCTCCTATAAGGATGATACTAATGACGATAACAATGCCTATCTGAATTAGAACTAGAATCATACATTTTTCTATCCCTCCTCCTCTCTGGAGTGTCCAAAAATTTTCCATCTCTAATTGTATCATCTCTATTTGATCGATGACCTCACGTGATCTACTACTGTATGCCCCATTACTTTTATCTTCCTGCTCATGACTGATTCATACTGGTCCTTGTCACTGGAAATATGAAAATCTTTGAAGTATTACTACATTCACCTTTGCTAAACTTTGTTGTGACTATATGATTATGTCATTATCTACCTTACAACTTCTTATATCCTCCTTTAAACTTCTCAATGTAACTACCAAGTGAGAGGGGTTCCGAACAACATACTACTCTTGGGATTCGTAGGTAGAATCTATGTAGTAAACCATCTTGCTAGCCATTTGATATTTCTTCCTGCAAGGCATAATATGTCAGTTAAACCAAATCTCAATAAATCAACGTACCTTATCATAGCTTAAGGAGGGTACTTGTCTAAAATATTACCAAATCAGTTTGGTGCACATATAACATAATCATAGTGGCATATAGACATACGCGAGTAAATGTATCAACTCATAAGCATTACTCTAACAAGGATCCAGTCATTAATGCAAGGCCATATCAACAATGCATGCTATGACCTCATGCATGACAACAACCATTACTCCATTGTGCACATTGCCACATGCAACCAACAATATACATAAGCAATGCCAAACCAACTATAGATACACATATATGCATGTAGTCGAACATAATCGCTAAGTTCTTGTAATCAACCGACAAGATTGATGCATGTAATTAAAATATTCAAAAATGTAACCTAACATACAAGGATGTAAATAGGTACCATGAAATCAACATGTAAGTGACATATATTGCATACATAGTCAACCACACACTCATTTCAAATACATTTCATGAAATCAATAACAATTTCTCCATGATAAGCATACTACAACCCAAATTTGACATCAATCAATTGCAATATATAAGTGTAAGAGACACACTTGCAATTGACATGCATGCATGACCAACACATAGCGCATCCAGTCGGAGGGGTGAACCATTCTTTGATACCACTCTGTAACACCCTCATCCCACATCTTCCCAAGCAACTGGCCAGTCGGGGTAAAATTATGATGACATGCCACTATAATATGATTCGACCTCCTAAGTCACATTAAGGAAGTGGAACCGACAGAAACACACCATACAGGCATCCAACATCATCAAGAGAAGCCTCAAAGGACAAGAGAGCCACTGAGACAACCTATCTCTAGGTCCCACTACTATTTTAGGTCTCTTGGGCCATAGGCACTCTCATGCTATAGGAAATGGAGTGACCCACAACCTAATGTCTCTCTCATAGGAATGCCTGCCAATGACTATAGATGAAAATTTTTAGTGTTGTTTGAGTGACACTTGGAGATTTTTCTAGTTCAAAGCCTAGGGAACTACCCACAACTGATCCATCTCTTCAAATTAGTAAAGTAACATGGAATGAAAGTACTAAAGCAAATACTTGTTCAAGACCTTGACTAGATCCCTACTAGCCATGACAGGAATTTTGTCAAACACATCATCGACATATAACCTACAAGTGTAAACAACAAAATTAAGTGTAGGGATCTGTTATGAAACTAGCTCAAGAAAAGATAGAAAAGATAGATCAACGCCTTAGAATTCAGCCTCTTCGAGGGGGCAACCTCCTTTACATTACATAAATGAACAATTCTTGGATGATACAAATGAAAAGACCTCCTTTCTATATATAGGAGTGTAAGGGTCATAACATAATCAGAGCCGACATAACAATAATAATGTAAGGGCACAATAATAACAATAGTGGGCTTCTATGGGGCACAATAGTAACAATATGGGCACTTCATGGGTACATCAATATAATAAGTGGGTTGTACTAATAACAATAAGGGGTTACACTAGTAGTATAGGGGCCTAACATGCACTTCTCCTTCAAAAAGCGTTGTCCTCAACGCTTGAGTAGTTCTTGATGCTTCCGTATAAAATTCTTGTCCTCCCATGTGGAATCTTCAGCTGGTAAGTTCTTCCACTTGAT